>JAXGGA010001428.1:0-153694 GCA_038373865.1 Uloborus plumipes
TTTGAAATTTGGCTAATTTTCTGGCAAACTACATAAAATACTTAGCGCTGACCCTGAAAATCAATAGCTTTTTGTAAATTTATATTTACAAGATACTCAACATATCTTGGACTGTTTGGGTTTGAACTGGGAGGATATCCATGCTACTCCTCTTTGGGTATTGGATTTCATCAATGTCAACGGATTCGTTGATCTGGTCTGACTCCGTCGTACCAGATGGAAGATTAGAAACAACAACAAATTCATAGTAAGGTTGCACAATTGAAGGGCCAGGGGAAAAAAGATGAAAGTCCTTTTTTCGTCAATTTTGAGATATTAGCGTTATCTAGGGGCTATGAAGGATTAATATCATCTGGTAGAACAACAAGGGGGAAAAAAAGATGAGAATCGACCACAATTGTGCACGAAAACTCTATTAACTACAAAGGGAGTTACCAGAAATCAAACTTTGTTCTTCGTTTTTCTCAAAATCGCTTTTTGGTCACTTTCATCTTTTTCCCACCTGGCCCTTCAATTTTTCTCAGTAATTTAACAAGGAGAAATTTTGTTACAGTGCTTAATGATTACTGTGCATTAAACCAAATGGGGTTATTGACATTATTGTGTAGTTCAGAAGTAGTGGTCCTTATCATGGAATAAGGATGTTGCATTTTCAATGGGACCATCAAATAATAACATGACTGGGGGGGGGGGATTGAAAGAAGAAAACTAGGAAACATTATTATTTCAAAAGTAATTAATTGCTATAAATCATAACTTCATTTATACCACTGTAAATACGACAGTCAAAGCCTTCTTAGAAAAATGTTGATGGTTGCCCATGGAACCATGATTGTACCCAGGTGGTCTTTTTGTCAACTCAAAATCGACACCTACAATTAATCTCTCTTCGGCTTTCCTAAAACTTGCATAAACATATAGGGACTGTCTGTATGACAGCATTAACAGACAAAGTAAGAACATAATAAGCATTTCATGGCTGACTGCTGTCTTGCAAAGACACCAAAGTTTTTTGAACCTAAAATTTGATTTGAAAAAGAAATGCATTGTATATTTCGCTGGTGTTCAATACACTGCCTGTTCCACTGACAAAACAAATATTTGGCAAGTAGTAAAGAAACAGTTTTTTATGATGAATGAATACAGCTAATACTACAACTAATATCACATTCAAAATAATTTTAATTTAGTCAAAACACTCAGTAGTTTAATTAAAATTTTGTTGCTTTTCAAATGTTCTTGAATCTTATGACACATTACATTAACTTCAATCAGTTTATGAGCTTACAGAAGAGAGATGCAACATTTTTAACTCCTGCGTTATGATTGTTAGTGTTTGTTTTCCCATTTGACTGCTCCTTATACATAGAAATCAGCCCTGTGGCAGAATTTTTTTCAGCTTTTTGCGACAAATTTTCCAGAACCAATTTCTTTCTATAAGACTAGAATATTCTTCAATAATAAATATATATGCAACTCTCTTACAGTAACAAAGGTGTTTATATTTATAAAAATGTTAACATTAATACTATAGATTCATAGGGTTTTTTTCTGGTGGCTGTTTTATATTATTATCTTTTCTTAGCCTTTTTTTTCTCTGCCAATCACAAAAATCTTTCTGCATGCTGTCTCCATGATTCTGTGACAAAGTCGCCGTGTCCGCAGCTTTCTGCCTCAGGGGAAATCAGCAATCAGTAAAAAAATATACAAACTATTTAGCTGCTTAAATACAGAAAAACTATGCATTATTACTAACTGTGGTTCAGTCAAGTATTTAGAAAATACTTAAAAGGTCGATGATGTAGCCATTTATTCAATGAAGTTAAAACACATATTATTAACTTACACACTACTACTGTCTGTAAGTGACATAGTATCATCTGTTTGAGCATCAGATGACAAGCTTTGAAGTTCACTATCTTGAGCGGATGCAGGAAGAAAAGATGAATATTTACAATGATAACTGCTATAATTCTCATAAGGCGATTTTAAATAGAGGCTGAAAAAAAGATGTTTTAAAAATATTTATTAGATAAATACATTAGCATGTATTAAAAAAGCATATGTTAAAAAAATTAGTAAAAATACATTCAATTGTCAATCCTGATAATAGCAGCATTGTTTTATGCCATGGGTTCTCAAAGTTTAGGCACCTTTAAAAGAATGACATTTTTATCATGAGACCTATCATAGAAGAGAAAAGGAACTTGAATTTTAAAAAGTGGAATACAAAAAGGAACCTTCATCTATTATAACTTTCCAAGGTTAAAATTACAGACGTACTGAACTGATTAATTAGCAATCAGCTACTCTGTAGATTTAAAAATTAGATAAAAATTCGCCGAAAAATTAATATTTTTATTAAAATTACTTATTCCAAGAACAGGGATTGGCAGCCTTTTGAAGTTAACAGAGTTGCCACTCAACTGAAAAATTCCTTATATGAATATCCAGCATTACAAACAATGAGTGAACACTGATAATTGTTTACACGATAGACATTTTTATATTCACTTGACTAAAAACAAAAAACTTTCAAGGGAAATTAAAAAAAATTCTGTATTGCCAATTTATATTCTCTGCATTGATAATTTATGCAACATCTGCTTGACTTAATATGCTGTTTAATTTTTTTTAACATCAAGTTGTTTGCAATGCTATTTTGCATTTGTTCCAACTCTTTCTTTTCCCTACATATTTTCTGTTTCTCTAAAGCTTCGTGATATTTCATAACTTCTTTTATATACTCTTTACTGAGGACAATTTTTTGAAATTGGAACTCTTTTGACTCCAGCCTTAAAGTGTATAGTGCCATATTCTGTTCTCAGGCTAATCAAAGAATTAGAAATAGATCAGAAAAAGGCAAATCCATTTTCTACAGCAGCATCGCTTTAAGACGGAACTTCACAAAGATCTGGACATTCTTTCAATTTCAAAATGTTATCATAGAAATCAATTAAACTATTTTTCCCATTAAAAAATGAATAAAGAGTTTCTTTGTTTTCCGTTGGAAATTTACAAAAACTTTTAAATGCTTTTAAATGTGTAAAATATATTTTTGAAAATATCTGATTTTTATTTTTTTCCGATATTTTCAATCAACACAAACTAATGTCGTCATATATTAAATGCATCCTCAAATTACTAGTGTGTTTGTATTTTCGTACATCATTATTATTATATATAGAACTCAAATTAATGTTTAATATTCAACTAGGCAGTTTTATTCTATATTAAAATTGTTGCATTGCTAATAATTTAATGTAAAACATAAAAAAGAAATGTTATACTTCTTTTTATATTACATTAATGATCCATTAACATATCATTCAAATATGTGGTTATTTGAATTATGACTGAACACTCTTAATATGATTAATATAATTGTTATATTGAAAATATCATGGTTTGAAAAATAAATATAGAAAATATAAGGATATTTTTAAAATAAATATCGTGATACATATAGCTCGATATATCTCTGCGAACCCTGATCATCAGTGATGAGAAATAATTTAGAAAATTAAAGAGAAAAAATTTGGTATGCATGTTTCTCTTCAAAAAAATATATATATATATATATATACCGTAAAATCCCGAAAGTAACCCCCCCATTGATTATAACCCCCTCCCCTTTTTTGGAAAAAAGTGAAATTTCTCTCATTCTGAATATACTGTATAAAAAATCTCGATTATAACCCCCCCCCCCCCCACCTGAAATTTATCAGTTTAGTTTTGAAAATAGGGGGGGTTATTTTCAGGATTTTACAGTATATATATATATATGTAAGGATGCATCAAATATTCAGTTGGTATTCGGTATATTGCTTGCAAGACAGACAAACTAAATATTGTGTTTAGCCGAACACTTTAACACTCAAGAGCTCACGCAGTTATTTATCACATGAGCGCTCGAACAAGGGTCGAAAACCAGGGGTGATTGTGAGTTCATGAAAAAATACCTGAAAGTTTACAAGAGAAAATACTTGTTTGTGTACGTCGGGTGAGGGGTGAAAACCAACTCCCCTATTGTACAGAAACTAAACAACGTTACAATGCATCAAATGAGCAGGGATACTGCAGACACGTGTTTCGGCGTTACAAGGACGCCTTTATCAATGCAAAAGAAGTTGTGAGCTTATGGATGCTCAGACATCCGACGCTTTTGTCGGATGCTGTGCATCCATAAGCTCACAACTTTTTGCATTGATAAAGGCGTTCTTGTAACGCCGAACCACGTGTCTGCAGTATCACCTGCTCATTGTGCATTGTAACGTTGTTTATTTTCTGTACATCTTTAGCACAAAGGTATTTGTAAACTTCAAGACCCCTATTACTTAAGCACACCTATTTTTTCAATATAATTATTGCCTTTCATAAACAAACACATTTAAAATAGACCTTTAAATTTTAACTTTTTGATTTTAATAAAAGACACTGAGTTTCACTCAAAAATTTTAAATTTATGATTTTTTAATACAGATAAAAATATATTTCATTTATATTTGTCTCCTAGCTAAGGATAATAAACATCAAAAATGAGAAAAACTCAATTCTCATATTGGATGCAAATCGATTGCATTTTTTAAAATGAAGGCATCAAAATAAAAAAAAAAGATGCAAATAAAATACTTCAGAATAGAAAAAACAGAATGGCATTTCAACATTTCTATTTGATGAATATTATTGATATTTATCCGAAAAATCATCGAAACTTCAAAAACGCAAAAAAATTCTGGAGTTGGAAAAATAAAAAGCACAATTAAAAATATTTTATTTCCGGTATGTTCGAACATGAAAATACCAGAATCGATCATGAAAATACCGGAAATTCAGTAAAATACCGGAAAACACTCACCCCTGGAAAACGACCTCAGTTCTCGCAACAGTCCCCCCCCCCTTTTTTTTGCAAGAATGGAAAGGGTTTGGGAAGATTCCAACCTCCCCTCACTTCAATCAAAAACACAATTGCAGCTACCAAAAAGATGGTTTCCTTATTTGGCTATGAAATTCCAAGTAAGGGAAACAAAAATGGCTGGGGTAATACTCAGCAACTCGTAGTAAACAAATACATATTTTTTCATACAATGAATGAAAGTTATGCTCCAATATCATAGTACAAAACTGTTACTCACTAAAAATATCAAAACACTAAATATATGAAAAAACAATCAGATGCTTTTATTTTTTTCAATTAAAAAAAACTGTGAAATATTAAACATTGTTAAAAAATATTACTTTAATCATAATAAACCAGAATTATAGGTTGCAATTTCAAACTAATGTTCGGTAACTGGAAAAATATGACATCATGTGCCCAAATTTATTTAATACATTAAATATTCAATTAGAAAGAATTAAAACTCACTGTGCGGGTCCTTCTAGTTTTCCTCTGTAATTCGAACTAATTTTGTGCCTTTGCAATAAATTTTCCCTTGTTAAAAGAACTTTATTGCCAGAAGATATTTGTAACTCACTATCCTCATGAACTGTAGGTAGCAAATCAACAGGTTCTAATGTAGAAACAGTATCTTTTTCTAAAGGTTCATTTTGCCAACCATCAAGATTATTTATATAAATGTCCGACCTTAAGAAATTAGGATAAGTAGTTTTCATCATGTAAGCTTCTACTTCTGCTTGAGCACTATCAAATATTGTGTCATCCACGCCTACATTGGTAGAAAGTTTCTGTTTGATTTCCTCTTTTGTTGCAGAACTTATAGAAGAAATTTTAATAACTTTTTTTTCAAAAATAAGTTTTATTAACTTCCTCATCCCCTCCCTGTCGTTCGGGTCTGCTCTTTTCACGCCCCGACAAGCAAACCAAAACTTCAAGCTCTTGGTGTCCTGACCTTCTTGCTCCAAGAACCGTTGGAACAAGTTCACACCCTGTATATCTTCTAATAGGCATATTAAGCTCTGTGCCCATTTATAAGGAGGTGGGGGGCTAGGGTTAGAAGAGTTCTCAACAGGATCAGTGGCATGAAACATAGAATCCTCAGCAGGTGTCGTTGGCCTGTATTGTTGTTCCCTCTCACAGGCAGCCGACTCCTGCTTCTCATCCATATTCCAAGTACAATTCTTGTACAGTTCGGAGCATCGGTCAGAAGTGTCATGGAAAACTTTAACTTCTTCCCCTACCGTTCGTGGACGGGGCGAAATAGAACGTTTTGACTTGGGTGTAGAGCTTTCTAGAGTACCATTCATCATCATCTTCGAGAATTGTATTCATTGGTAAAATTTAAGTCTTGATTTCTAAACAGACACCTAAAAATAAATTTAAAAAATGTTAGGATGTAAAACTGAAATAATTAAGTACACAATTTGAACAAAAAAATGTTATAAAAGAATGAAATAGGGTTCAATAATTCAAATATTGTTTACATTGAAATTCTCAAAAAAAGATTATTTTGGGGTGAAATCATAGTCCCTCATTTGCATACTATTTCAGGCATTCAAGTTATACACATATTCTTGGCACCGAGCGATAATAGTGAGCAGTGAATAAAATCAATGGTAAAGATTGAAGCAAACCTCTGCTTAAATTTTAGCTAGATGTTGTTTTGATTATAAATCTGAACATTTAAATATTTTTAGCAACGTTTCATACATAAATATTAAAAACACTTCATTCTTTATAATAAAAATAATTACTATAAAAAAAATATATAAGTTTGGATGTCTATTGTATACATACGTTTAAAAGGTACTTCTTCTATTCAAAATTTCTATCAAAAGTGCCTTTTTAATTGAATTAAAGTGTCCTTTAATCTGTGACTCTTTTTAGACCTCGGGGAAACACTACACAATAATAATGCTTTGATGTCTAACACATTGATTATTATTTTATTTATTTAGTTATGAACTTATTAATCGGTAGAATTCCTAGAAAATTATCAATTGCTTAAGCTTTCTCTTTAATAGAAATTAGAATGCATTAGCAGTTTATGTCTTCCAAGTTTTTTTTTTATTATTAATTAATTTTGTTAAAATAACCTTTCTAAAGAATTTCTTAAATATTTCAGTACATAACTACTAAACAAATACAGATTTCAGACTTAGCTTTCAAAAAATGTATTCATCATAAATAAATATAATACTTACACCATTCAAAACTGATTTTATTTACATAACTTTTATTATGATCATTTTTAGATTTGAGAGACACACACAGTGTTACAAATAAGCAGTCATTAGTCCCATTTTGTGACTAAATTTTGATTTACACCTGAACTTTCAACGCTAGGTGCCAAAATTGCATTGTAACTTTTTCTTCCTGACTTAAGACCTGTGATTGATTTAAATGATAAATATGCATAAGTATTTTTTTAAATGCAATCAATTTTGTCCTTAATAAACCATTTTCTTCTGTATATTTTAGATCAGCGAGGTAGGCAAATAGTCGAGCTCCAATTGACCAGTCTAATTCGAGCCCATGTAAACTGCAGTAATTTTTTGAACTTTGCTTTCTGTCCAAATAGAATTAAAATATATAAGAACAAACCTACAATTTAAAGTCAGCATAGTCTCAACTTAACTGTGCATGCAAAATATCCGTTAATCTGTTGTGTGTACTCCCCACCCCCCCAAACAGTTGATCTTGTGCTAACACCAACTTGGAAAGTGAATCTTTGGTCAAACTAGGTTGCCGACCAGTTTTAGGTTTCTTATCAGAGACTGCGCCAAGCATTTGATGCCTCGCCAAATTCAATAAAATTGAAAAATCTGTGAAAGAAACTCTGATTAGGCTGAAGTATTGGCGAATGGAACATTCTCTGAAATTTCTAATGGAAAACAATTATTCAGGAATCTATATATCAATTCAAATTTGTTGAAATTAAATCTTTGACTAAGGCTTTCGATCTTCGCGTGGTTCCTGCTTATAATTTACTACTCTTAATAATGTGTAGCAATTGTAATTAAAAATGGCTCCTAATTGCTTTATTATTATGATCTAGAAATTTATAGCTTTATTGCAGGGTTGGGTTTTTGATGTCAAAAACCAGTTGACATGACATGTCGAAAACCTGTCGAAAACGTCAAAAACCTGTCGAAAACCTGTCTAAAACTCAAATACAATGGTTATTGAGATTTTTTATAAACATACAGTGAAATCTGTGTATAACTATACTCAAGGGACCGAGAAAAAATATCGTTATAGACAGATTATCATTATAGACAGTTTGAGCAAAAAGCTCAAACTGTTGGCTGGGACCAAACCAAAATATCGTAGTAGGCAGGTTTATTGTTATGTACAGTATTGTTATACACAGGTTTCACTGTATAAGGTTTCTCATCCTGAAAAATATTAAACAAAAATTTGTAAATCTTATCAATCAAGTTTAATAAACATTAAATTAATAAATTTAATGAAAATTATTTCTCATTCTTTTAAACTAACTTGTTTTACAGTGAAAAAAATTAAATATTAAAACTTAAATCCAGCTTTTAAAGTAGTTTTGTTTAAATGTTTATATAACTATCAATTAGTTATCTTATCAATCAAGTTTAATAAAAATTAAATTAATAAATTTTAATGAAATTAATTCATTCTTTTAAATTAACTTGTTATGGAGTGAAAAATGTTACGAATATTAAAACTTAAATCCAAATTTTAGAGTAGTTTTGTTTAAATGTTTTAATAACTATCAATTAGTTATCTTATAAATCAAGTTTAATAAAAATTAATTAATAAATTTAATGAAAATTAATTAGCCAGAAAGAAAATTAGCCATTAGCAGATACCCTAAATATGGTACAAGGAGACGAAGCAACACTGGCTGATGCCTGTCGAGTATCCATGGCATTCCCTAGCAGAGGAGATTCTAGTCTATCTCGACATCATGATGCTGTCATGAAATGCCTCTCTTCATATCTTCAACCGTTTCACTATTTGGTGTACCTAACGCACCCAATATATAAAGGAGAAATCCTAAATGATGAGCAAAAGGAAATAGCTCAAAAATGGTTGCTTGAAATCCAACCAAATTCTCTTGAGCATGTAATTGCATTTGAAGCCAAATCTGCCCCCTATCCCGGTAGCTACTTTGCAGTTCATAATATCCCAGCAAGAACATGGTGGAAAGGTTTAAAAAAAAGAAACATCTCTGCCGAATTTGTACAGCTGATGGTAAAATTATATTCCAGCTCATGTAGCTCAGTGTCTAGCTAGAGAATCTTCGAGTTTTGGACTCTCATACATTCTAAACTCAGAAATAGACTTGGCGTCCAAAAAGCATCAAAACTGGTCTTTTGTTACTGCATGCTCCGCGGGAAAAGCGATTTAGATTGGGACTAAATACCTTAAGTAACTGTTAACTTAAGATGGTTTATTCTATGTATGTAAGTCTACAAATGTGCACTATGCAATTTCTGCTTTCCAAAATTTATAAATTGTAATTAGGTTTACGTTTTAATATACTGTTATTTATAATTAATTTTTATTCTATAATGAAGGTGAAGTAGCTCATTCATTTATTTTATTTTCCACATGTCACACATCTTGTAATATCCCAATTGAAGGGCTCGGGAGTAAACAATGGTAGATAAATTCTAAAAATCGGACTATTTCAAACTAAAATTTAAAAAAATCACTTGTAAAAATTTATTAAATATACCCAAGACACACAGCACTTAATTAATGTACCCACTTCATTTTTAAAATAAAAAAACCTGTTCAGTAATTTCTCGAAGCAATAAAGCCATATGTTTGATATTTTTTAAAATGCTAGTTACCATTATTTACTCCCGAGCCCTTCAATTATGTTTAGGATTGCTTATCACACTTTATTTTAATAACCTAAAACCCCAAGTTTACTTCAGTGTTTGAAATCAGAAATTGTCAAATTAAATTGTAAATGTATTTTGATTATCAGTATCAAATTTAAACATGTTTTGGGCAGAAATTTAGGTTTTTGACAATTATGTCAAAAACCATGTCAAAAAGGGGTTTTTGACATGACGGTAAAAACCACGGTTAAAACCGGATAAAACCTCCGACTGTCAAAAACTTGTCAACTCTGCTTTATTGTGACATTATAAATTAGATTCAAATTTATTTGCCTCACAAGTGAAAGAAAGAATTTATTTTCCAAGCTGCTGGTTTATAGGATCATTCAAAAAAGGATCATACCAATTAGCCCTGTCGGCCTATTTGGTTTCACCTAGCTATGTTATGAAAAACTAACAGTGAGAGATGTTATGTGACACACAATAAGAAAATGAATCAACGTCTTGTGCTTGGTTTAAAAATTTTGTAAGAAAGTTTCACAAAAACTTAAGTTGTACCTCAAAATTTCTAGGAACTTCAATCCCCTATTATGCCATTAAACATTTCATGTCATGCTTTTAAAAAATTCTACTTCAAAACTGACATAAATAATAACACTATACCTACAATAATGACATATCTTGTTTTACACTGATGTACTTTCAAAAATAAAAGATCTTGGATACTTGACAATTTTTCTTATTTTTTCTCTAAAATACGCTTGTAGTTCAATCAATTTTTAACTTGATTCATGACAACTCAGGGTGTAAAAAAATCAATGATTTTTTTTTTTTTTAAATAAAAAAAATCGGATTTTTTTTATTTAAATCAGATTTTTTTGATTTTTTATTAAAAAATTAGAAACTTCAGTTATTAATTAATTTTCATTTATGAAGAACTTAACTTTAAGTTTTTAAACATACAAAAACACCGTTGAAGTAAAGTTTCCCCAGTAAGAAACCCAGAAAAGTGTTAGGAGCCAATCTGAAAATAATCCTGTATACTAGCTAGGATAAAAATCAAATGGGGCAGGAAGCTCAACCCAATCCTCACTTCATTCAGCCCCCCCCCCCTCTTTATTTTGCTTATGTTTTGTAAAGCTGGAATATGTTCCATTTCAGCCACTAATAAAGACTGCCCCCCCCCCCCCGGTTGCTAATGCAAGGCATAGAAAATTCATCTTCTGTGGTTGTTTTTGTTTTTTCTTTTCACTGAAAGTATATCACACACATTCTATTATGTCCCTCCCCCCTCAATTCACTCTTTGCAACACCTGCCCTGCATCTGCACATATTTTCTTTATTTCACATATTAGACAACAAATAGCACTATTTGTGCATACAACATTATTTGGAATGCAACCTTCCAGCATCTGTGGAGGGGGAGATGAGTAGGATTACTTTTCCATTTATTAGATGAAAATCAAAGCTCTAAAAGAAAATGGTAAAAATAATGAAATTGGGATTGTCCAAGAGAATTTTTTAAGGATTAAAATAAAAAGTGATTTAAATCAATGATTTTTTTAAAAAAAATCAATTGATTTAAATCGCGATTTAAATCAATTCGATTTAAATCAATTGATTTAAATCATTGACACCCTGTGACAACTATATCAATTATTTTTAAGAAAAACTGGGAAAAGTGAATTTAACTAATTTGAATGAATATTTGTTTGTATAACTTGGCCTTGTAAAGTAAGCAGGGGGATAAACTATCAGTACACACAACACAAATGCTCTTCCTGTTCAACATAACTTAGATGGTAACAATAGAAAATGGGGGAGTACCCTATAAAATGCATTTCAAAACCATCTCCCAAATTCCATTAGGGGCTATCATTGAGAAGGAAAGGTTTGACCTCTTATACAGATATTTCTAAACAACTAAAGGTTATTATTTCTAAACAACTAAAGGTTATTAAATATAAAACAATCTAAAAGGAATGGGATAGCAAAGTCAATTTTGTATTGAGAATATTATTAACATTTGAAGTCCAAAACCGAAATGTTTGACTAACTTTTGGGCTAAAAGTGAGCTCCAGGAGGAGAAAAAGCGAGGAGGAGCTCAAATATTCGCTGAAGAAAATATTTGAAACTGATGTCCTAAAAACACGACTGAAAATTTCGCTTGAGTCAAAAATAAAAAGGACCCCCCCCCCCCGAAAAAAAAATATATATATAAAAATATTTATATATATTTTTTATATATTCTTTATATATGTCTATATATAGTATAAGAAAGTTCGGAGGTGCCCACCAGAAATTTTTTGAAAATGAAGTTTTGAAAGAAGGGCCATCTGGTAAAATTCGGGAAAAGGGTGAAGATTTCTTTCTTCTTTTTTTTTTAATTAAAGGGGGAAAATAAGAACATTTTCCTCGGCATATAGGTAGGAAA
The DNA here is from genome assembly GCA_038373865.1 of Uloborus plumipes. NCBI lineage: Eukaryota > Metazoa > Arthropoda > Arachnida > Araneae > Uloboridae > Uloborus > Uloborus plumipes. Next base: position 12,164 of record JAXGGA010001428.1, read on the forward strand.
AGTTAAAAAGGAGAACCGTTGAAAACTAATTCTTAACATTTGATTATGTGTAGAGTTACTAAACATTTTATCATAAAATGACAAGATTGAAAAGAATGTTCTGTACCATTCGAATTATTCCACACTTGAAGCAATGTAGTAATCCACATGACATTTTAAACACGACTGGTTTCTAAAGCTTGAAAACACAAATCACTACTGGTGAGCACACACATTAAATTCCCACAGCAATATTTAAATCCTTCCGATAATTCAGCAAGAGGCACGATATTCCTGATTATCTTCGCGCACACAAATAACAGAAGTAATCCAAAGCGACGGGTGATAACCTATGTTTCAGAATCCTTTTCATTTATTCTGACAACAGGAAGAAGGGAAGATCACAGAACAGAAAAATCCACTCGGAAAAAGCAAGCAACACCACCTACCTCACCAACCAACAAGCATGCGAACAACGCGCACAAGAGAAAAGAAGCCTTCTTCCCAGCACGAGTCTGCTGCGAATGACGGAGGGGGAAATCTTGTACCTTTCACCAGCGGCACAGAGGCTGGGGGGTCACAAGAGGGGGGAGGGGGATGGAAATAGGCCTGGAGATTAGGGGGCGGCCGATTCTCTGAAAAAGAGGAGACTGTGAGGGTCATGAATGAATCCCCCTTTTAGGAACACGTCCCTCCCTCGGGTTCTTTTTTCTTTCTCCGAGAAAGGATAGCTGGGTTCTGAAGGAAGCGTCTTTTCAGCGACAAGTACTACTACTGACAGTGATATTATCTGGGAAAGAAATTGGAGATTATGAAGTAAAAAGAGATATTTTAAAGTTGGGCATTTAAATTATTTTAAAAACTCAAGTCAAGCTGCAAAACATAGGGGGTACAGTGAGAATATTTCTCAGGGAGTTAAAAAATTTTGCAATTGAGTCGTTTAGGATGAAAACCATTGAGGGTCATTTTTCAAAATCCGTAGTTTCGAATGCGGAGCTATTGGATCAGGATTTAAAACTCTTGCTTTATATTCACTTTTCCTTGAGATCTAGCGGTTTCGATCTATTATCTTAAAGCCATCGGTAAAGGAGTTTTTAAACTAAAAATATGTTTTTAAATAAAATTAGTACCGTAAAATGGGGTTAATCGGAACACTTTTCAGCTTTGATTGTAAGAAAAGTAGTTAAAAGATTTTGTTTTAATTTGATTTTTTGGGTAAAAACTTCGGTCTTGCTTTACTTTTGATATTCCAAGCGAAGACAAAGCATTTTGAAAAATTATTATTAAAATATATAGGAAATTATGGATGTTCCGAATCACCCCGCTGATAGGGGTCAATCGGAACACTTGTTAAAATTTTTATTTTTTTTCAATTTAACCTGTAATAGGTCTCCCAAAATGAGTAATATTGATGGGGGAGAATAAGAACAGACAATTACTGTCAAATAAATGCATAATTTCAATACCAGTAAACGTGTATAATTTGTCAAAATTCAAAATAATTTTGAACTTATGAAAAATGAAAAGTAATTTTAAGAAATGCTTTTGAATTGATATACAAAGATTTAACATGAATGGAAGTCACTCATGTCGTCCACAAATATGTACTTGTCCTTAAAACTAGCAATTGTGACTTGGCTTAAGTTTTTTCATAACATCTCCTGGGATGAACTCTGCCTTTTCTTTCGTTTCTTAAAATCTCTGGGTTTCGGGGATTGTCCTGAAAGCTTTTTACGCTTATTCATCACTGTCTGTGTGCTGGATTTTTACTACATAAAGTCTATGTGACTTTCCCCCTCGTATTTTAAGTAAAAAGAAGTCTCCTGGAGAAAAAATCTTTTGAAATCTGCAACTGTTTGTCATTCTAAGATCTAGTTGCTCACGAGAAGGGATAAACAGTAATAAAACCTTGTCCTTGTCTTGAATAGAAGAATAGGGGTTAGAATCTTGATTTTTCAAACAGTTTCCTTCAAATAAGTTTGAATTGGAACAGCAGAACTAAGTGTTCCGATTCACCCCGCAAATTTTTTTTCTATGCCATTTTTCAGAATTCTTCATTTTTATGACACAATTTATAAAACATGTAAATTCTAATGCGGTATTCTGTTGTTCAGATACATGTATAGTTGAAACATACTACTCTTAGTTTTTAAATATAAGAAGGTTTGATCTTGCATATGAAGTTTTGCAGTCTATGGAAATGTGATGTTTTCTGGCGTTCCACGTGCAGCCCTCCTTAAAAGCCAATAGCGTTGCCAGATTGACAAAAGTAATTTTTTCCTACTCCCTATGATCTTACCTTACTAAGAGAAAAATTCATGGTGAAAAATACCCAATAGTTTATTTATGAAGAATTTCGTTGTACGGTTGGGAAGTTTTGTTCCGATTGACCCCGCTGTTCCTATACACCCCATTTTACGGTAACTCTTATATGTTGTACACAAAAAAGGCTAGAACCGGCAATACGGCTTTAAATCCCACGTCACTTCATCCCCGTTCGTGCTGTTCGGTGTTCAAGCACAAAATGACAAGTGAACCATTTTTTCATTATTATTAATAATAATTTAGTCAAGTGTTTATTTTTATTTATTTATTTATTTTTTTTTTTTTTTTGTATGATTAATGGGATATTAACACGCAGCATGCGTTTCAAAAAGACAATTTTAGACTGATAGAAGATAATGTTGATATTTTACACATTATATTACAAATAAATTTCGATATATTTGAACAGCAGGAATCATTATGTTATGTATCTTAATACACCAACTTCGGTTGCAGGTGTTGTGTTTGTGATGAATAGCTGCCAACATTGAAAGATGAAAATTAGTGAGCCATGCATAAAGTTCTAAGAACTTTAACTACATAAATTTAACAACTAAAGTTTGAGTGTAAATAAAAAAAGATTTCTACAATTCGAGATTTCTTGATAGTATGGATACGGACTCTACCATTAGGAACCAAAATCTATAACTTTGAGGGTTTAAAACAAATGTTTTTGCAACACGTAAAAATTTTAGGGATTGTAGCAAAAATCGAGAATATTTTACCGTATTTAGGGAAGATAATTTAAATTTTTGTACCAGCATGAATAGGTTTCATTTTTGCGATTGCGATCGTTTCCTTATAGGGTTCCCCCCCCCCCCTCCCCGACATTTTTATTACTAAAAGATCCCTTTTTTGGAGATTTCATTATAATACAAATTTGAGAGACAGTTATTACATATAAGGGAGTTCGGGAGAAGATATCGAAATTCGGGAATCTCTTTGGGAGGGTTGGCAGCTATGCTCACATAGGGTCCCAAATGGTCATTAGATCCAAATATTTATTTTATAAAGAGCCTAAGTTCAAAGTTCGGGGAATTATTTATAAATTTATGTGTAAAAACGTCACGCTTGTGTACATGGATTACGCAAGTTAGATCATGATGCTGAGACAATAAGGGTTGCAATTAAAAGAAAAATAATCATTAACAAGTTAAGCTAAATTCGATTAGTGTCATATCTCTTCAACTAACTAGTTGAAACCCGATTAATTCCCAGAGGAAATTCCCACATCTATCAGAAAATCAGTCATTAAAATAAAAATCTCGCAACTAAATCCAAAATACTGCCCGAGAGAGACAGAAAAAGAAAAAATCCATTTTGGGCCAAAGATGAGGTTTTCAAGTATCAAAAATCCAAAGTCTTCGCAAGCCCGTTAAGAACTTTTATCAACTCGACTTCCTTTTAATAAGATAAGAGAGAGAGAATATTGTGCTTTTATCGTAATGGGCCTATGGAGTGGGTGATGCTACACACCTGAGACGAAGTGAAATAACCTAAGGTAACCAAGTGCTTCCCTTTTCTTAAGATTTTACATTTATCTCGTCGCTTGAGTTTTCTATCTCCTTGAAATATACCGAATATTGCAAATATAAGTTCCGAAATGAAGTTACATTTTCTTTTTAAAAGAGCTGGACTAGTACATACGCACATCATTGTGTATAATGAACACTTCATTCTTCTATCTGGAAAGAACTGTTGTTAAAAATAGACATGGGCTATTTCTATTTAGAACTGTTGAATTCAAGAAGTTCTAATCTTAACACGAAAACCAGACATGATGCCCATCGCGGCACAAATGTTTGGGCGAGACGGTCTGATACAAGGAAATGAAAATTTTGGACCCATTTCATCTACACATCGCTGACCACCTTCCCTTTCAAAACGGGAACAAAACGTTTTCCAAAACAATAAGCAACTCACTATTCCCACTAAAATAAAGCTGGGGGGGGGGGAGGGGGAGACTACCAAAATTTAGGAGCAGGCACATTAAAAGATTTTATTAGCTAGGACATAACAACACGCGCACGTAGGCAGCTAAAGAAATAGAAGAAAAAAAAAATCTCTTTTAGCTGATCTCTTCCCATCAGAATCCATCAGACAATGGGTCAAAGAGACTTGCCGCTTGCAGCTGCGTCAAAAAGCTGCTACCCCCCCCCCCCCGAAAGCACGAAGGGGGAAGCAGGGTGGGTTGCCCGAAAGCCGACAAAGGGATACCGGTTGCGAATGATAAGACCCGTCCCACCAGTCAATGGGAGCCATTTGGGAAATGGGACCTCGGGGGAAGGGGGATGTTTTTCTTCCTCGCCAAAGACTTTGGACATGTCCCCTGTGCGTCCGTCAAAGTAAAAGAACTCTGGAAATGTTTAAATCCCAGAGGATGGCATTAGACATTCCAAGTATGCAGTTCCGAAACGTTGAATGGTGACAGTGGAATTTAAAAATACCAATCCCTGGCGAAATCACCAAAAGAGAGAAAAAAAAAAAAACCTTATTAATTAGAGATTGGTAATGGTGGCATTGTGGTATGATTGCTCATGGCACGACTCAGAGCCGAGGTGGGGTTGAATGGATATGCCCAGAGGTGCCCATCCCCCCCAAGCTCAATGGCGCAAATCCCCCCCCCCCAAAAATTTTTCACAACCTTATTGTGCTTTTTATTTTAACCCCTATTTTTTATTTTTTTAATATGATTTATTTACTTTTTAGCTATTATTTATTTTTTTAAATATTATTTATTTATTTTTTTAAATATTTTTAAAAATATTTATTTATTTTTTTTAATATTTTTGTTTATTTTTTTAAATTATAACTATTATTTGTTTACATATTATAAATTTTCTTAAAGTACTAATCATGCGCAGAATAGAACCGCTTTTTTTCCCCTTCCAGACATTCCAAGCACACACACAAAAAAATAAATAAATAAAATAATAATAATAAAGAAATAATTTAAATTATAAAAATAAATTAATGAATAATTTCCATTAAAAAAAACAGATAATAATTTAATTTAAAAATAAATTAATAAATAATTTAAACAAATAAATAATTAGTTTAAAAAATCCCCCCCAAAAATTTTGATGGCGCAACTTGCGCCATAATCCCTTCCTGTGGGCACCCCTGGATATGCCCCCTAAAAGCAGGGCGCTGACACCGGGGGTAATGTTGTGCTCGAGCAACCCACGAAGTACTTTGAGTTACCGGGCACTTCCACAAAAATTTTCGAGGTGCCAGTAAGCAAAAGAAGATGAAATTCAATTAAGGGGGAAAAAACTATTTCCTGAACAAGGTTACACGAGGAAACTTCAGTTTACAGACCAGCGGTGACAGAAAGTTATAGTTGCATTTTTTCTTTTTCATTTTCAAGGGGAAAATAGCATTTTTCACGAAATTTGCTCTCGCTGATCACACATTAAATAAAGTTTTGGTTAACCATTTATATTTTATGTATATTTATTTAAAACAGATTTCATGTGACAATACTAATATTCCCAAGAATTGTTCATTCTCACATATATCATTTCTCTGATAGTTAATTTGAATTATTTGGCCGGTGGTCTATGCTAAATGCTCGTACTTGTCATACATGGTGCGTCCCAAAAGTAATGCGAAAAAATTCATAAAAAAACTTACTGAAGATATTCATACAAAAAGTCAAAAATCCTCAAAATAGCACCTTCTTGCATTGATACACTTCTGAAGACGGTGTTTCCAACCCTGGAAGGCATCTTGGAAGGCTTGTTTTGGAATGTCCTTCAGAGCCGATGTGACATGAGCTTGAATGCTCTCAATCGAGCCCCAATGTTCACCTTTCATTGCTCCTTTAAACCTAGGAAATAGAAAAAAGTCCGCAGGAGCCAGGTCAGGACTGTAAGGAGGCTAGGGAACCAATGGGGTGTGAGCCCAGGCCAGAAAGTCGTTAATAATGAAAGCGCTGTGACTCGGCGCATTATCGTGATGAAGTTTCCACGTGTCTTTGATGTCGATTTGGTGACGGCGACAGTCCTTTTCAGTCTTTTAAGCACTTCCAAGTAGAAAACTGAGTTAACTGTTGTCCCAGTCGGTACAAATTCGTGGTGCACAATACCTCTGACGTCAAAGAAAACAATGAGCATGGTTTTGATCCTGGACTTGCTCATGCGTGCTTTCTTGGGACGGGACAGAATGTGGTGTGCCACTCTGAACTCTGCCTTTTTGTAACAGGGTTATGACTCAAAAATCCAGGACTCATCGCCTGTGATAACTACGTTCAAAAATTAGGATCTTTTTCACACATTTCCAACATTTCTTGGCATCGGAGAACTATCAGGTTTTTTGTTCGTCGGTCAAAACTTTTGGAACCAGTTTGGCACACACCTTTCTAATGTTCAAATCTTCTGTGACAATCTTCTGTGTGCAATGAACTGTTGATTTTGTTAAGTTTAGAGTCTGTGCTATCACTTGAAGGCTCAATCGTCTGTCAGAGTTCAAACAATCACGTCACATTTTCGTGGGCTCGTGAGGTTGACGGCCGCCCGCTGCGAGGTTCGTCCGTGATGTTCTCTCGACCCTTTATGAACGACTTGTGCCATCGGAAAACTTGGGATTGCGACAAGCAATCAGTCCCAAAGGCCTGCTGAATTAATTGAAACGTTTCGGTGCCAGACTTCCAAAGTTTAACACAAAACTTGATAGCGCACCGTTGCTCCTCCGGATTGTCCATTTTCTCGTGTCACATTTACTGAAAAAGGGGTTCACTATATCACACGTTCTGTCTCTCTGGCAGCTGACAACTAAAACACACCTGGCGCAGTTTGAAGCTTACACCCCCTACACCTGGCCCAGCTGATTAGAACACGCTGCGCTGTACCATTACGCCAGAAAAAAATCATTCGCATTACTTTTAGGACGCACTATGTATCAAATTGTTTGAAAATTCTGTTGAAAAAAAAAAAAAAACTCAAGATGAAATTAAATGGAAGGTTACGACTTTATAAATAAATCTACTACTATTGACACAAAAATGAAAATTCTAGTAATAATTTCACCATCAAGGCAATTACCGGAAACAAAAACTAATGAATAGGAATAAAAGGAAAATTAAATTCTCAAAGTTGAACCGATCAGGATTTGACCAAATCTAATCCGAGCTCCAAGATAAATCTTTCATTTCATAACAACTCAAACCGTTAAAATGTCTTGGGATTCCTTCTTTCTCTCTGCAAATAAAAGAATTCGCTGTTATTTAAAATTTAACATTGGATTTATGTTTCAATAAAAGTTGATGAAAATGCCTTCAAACTTGTTTTTAATTGAGATGCACCGAAGATTCAGATGGTGTTCGGAAAACTACAAATTCGGCAGATAACCGGAATATTCGGTTCTGTCGAACATTCTAATGCTCGGCAACAAAAAATAAATTTCAATTATAGTCGCGTTAACCATTGATGATATTTGAAGAATGTATCCGAAAACAATTCGCAAAGTTTCGGTTCATTTGTATAATAATGTTTCTAAAAACAAACCATTCCTCCTTCCCTTTGTTGTAAGTCATAGTTCATGAACATCCCTACACATTTAAAATTTCGACCATTTAGGTTGTGCCACTATTCTTCTAAGTATGCGAGTTATATTCTAATGTAGTGAGTTCACATTACAATGTAATGCACTGATGAAAAGGCTTGTATTTTAAAGAATCGAAACAGCTGTTTGCTAATTTTCAATATGTTTATTCGTACTTTTGTGCACGTTGTCCCATTTTCTCATTTCGCAGAATAAAGTTTTCGACAAATTTTTTACAGTTATTTTAATATTTTTATCCTAGCTTCAATTTTATTTCCCCAACCATCTTCCGAAGTTCTGACAAGTTAGAGGGATATTTCACTTTGCACAAGGCACTAGCGCAGCCTGAATTTACCTTCTAAGGGTGAAGGTTCAGCCATCCTTACTGGATTTGCATGGACACTAATATTAGAACTAGCGAACCCGCGTGAAACAGTGACTGATAGCAGTGGTAAAAAAAAAAAAATCGATTTCATGAACTGTATTTTTTTTTTAATAAAGGCAAAGATAATTGCAATTTTTCACCGATTTTGAATAAAATAAAATGATGCCTTACTTTCGTAGTTTTACGACGCATTAAGAACACACACACACACACACAAAAAAGAAAAAACCCACCGTGAAGAAATATTACTAATGCTAAATTACCACGCTAAAAATATATTTTTTTTTCTTCTCAGGTTTTAATGTGACAGAACAACGATGATTTAAAATTCGACAGTGAGTTTAGACTGTGTATATTGGAAATTTGGTTCAAACTTAACCACTAAGAAAAAGTTAACTGAATGTGACAAAACAGAGCAAGATCGAACCTACGATCTCCGAGCTTCTAACGGAACGTTCTATCGAACCGCCCGACTGCATCTTAGTTTTCGGACGCTATTCATAGAACTAATTAGAAAAAAAATAGAAACTTTTTTTTTTTTTTTTTTGACACAGAAAACAATTTTTAGAAAGTGAGTAGATTTTTCATCAATAGCCAGCACAATAGGATTTAAAATGAGGGTGTAAATCATGGAATTTGAAAAAGAAAAAAGGAAGTTCTCACGTGGGAATAAAAAACAAGCTAGAGAATTTTTTTTTTAAAGATAGGCACAAAATGTTAAAATCAAAGTTTCTTGCGAATTGACGCTCAAAATTCTAATTGAAGGGTCCTTGGGAGTGTTTTCCTTCTTTAGACATACTGTTGGCCCCGCTTAAACGAATACTGTCGTTTCCAAGAAATATTATTCGATTAAGCGGGATATTCCTTTCAGCTGGAATCTTTAACGTTGCGTCTATGGCATTGGGAATATTCGGTTTCGGGATGTTTTATTCGTATAAGCGGGGTATTCGTTTATCCGTTACCCGATTAAGCGGGGACGACAGTTCTTTTTTTTTTTTTTTCATTTTTGATGTTGGTGCCAGAATCTAACATCGCACTAATGGGGAAAAAATCAGGGCCGACAAGAGGTCATGTCAGCCTAGTTAGAAACTTGGAGTTGGGAACAAAAAGGAGTAGTATGTTTTTTAAAGTTAAGGGGAGGGGGCAGCGACCAAACTTAAAAAGCATTGGCTTTCGTCGACCCTGAAAAAACTTCATAATACAAGGATCAAATCTAAAAATCTGCAGAGATTGCAAATAGTTTTTTTTTTTTTTTTTTTCGACAAATTTTCTTTGACAGTCCAAGTCTTTACAAAATGCCCTGGACATCGATTAATACAAGAAAAAAATTCTTCACGAACCAAGGTCAATGTTGAAGACAAAAATAAAATATCATTTAGAAAAAAGATCCTCAACATCGCATCGGACATACTGGTACAAATGAGCCGTAAACGTTTTCGCTCAAGACCTCCTTTTAATTTTCCCAGCATCCTTGATCGCACGTTCTGAGCAAAACTTAATTACAGACATGCCTCGGAAGGTAGGGTTTCGTTGCACGGTGAAGATAAAAGCGAGGAAAGAAAGAAAAGGAAAAGAAAAGAAAAAAAACAGCAGAGAGAAAATGGGAAGAGAAATGAAAAAAAAAAAAAAAAATATTGCAAGAAATATCGCGTCAAAGGGGCAGGCGACTTGACGCCTTGGTGAGCTTAATGAGCGAGGAACAAGTGGGGATTACATACAGGTGAAGATCCAGACCTGTTTGGGGGGGGGGGAGAGCGACAACACAATGGTGGTCCTCCCTTCACTTCAGCTCTCCTTCCACGAAAGGAACACCCCCAGGACATCCATGCACCTGGTCGTTTCGCACCTTTTCTCCCTAATACACCAACGTGTTTCGGAGCAACCACGAATCCTCAAAACTCGAGCGCGAGCGATTCAAATGACTGTTCCTTCCCTTCCCCCTTTTTCTTCTGGCCTCGAGGAATATCAGAAAAAAACGTTCGAAAAATAGCACACGTACATCGTTCCAGCAAGATATTCCTTTCCGTCTGAATCTGCTAATGGGTAAAAGTCAAAATTCAAAAATGAACACTGATTGCTGTAATCTAATAAAAAGAACTAAACATTCATATTTTCGTCCCCCCCCCTTCCACCATCACCAGCATTTACCACCCAGTTATTAGCATTCAAAATTTTTTCACATTAATGTCATGTATCGATAGAAGTTTTTTGTTAATTAGCTTCATAATCCAAATTCATACGCTTGAAAGCAGTGGTCGGAAGTAGCGCGCTACAAGTAGCGAAACTACTGTAGTAGCTACATTTTTTAGTAGTTTGTAGTGTAGCGCACTACTTTTTAAAAAAAGTAGAGTAGTGAGTAGCGCGATACAAAAAAATAGTAGTTTGTAGCGATTTCAGGAAACTACTTTTAAATTAAAAAAATAAATAAATAAATGAAAAAAAGGGAGAACGAAGGGAAAAAAAAAGGTTTAATTGATTCTGACTAGTGCAAAACTTGCACAAGTACAGCAGCGGACACAATGAGAAATAAAAACCGTAAAAGTATGAGCTCATCCTTAGATACATAATTTTGACAAAATATATTTTATCTGTTTGATATCGTTGGTTTATTTGGCATCATAATTTTTATATTCCTTCAAACAATCTTCATATTCCTAAATATTCCCTGGAAAGAAATTAAAAAAAAAAAAATGAAGGTGGAATTCTTTCAAACTTTCAGCTTTTGAATCCTTGCGGCGAATATTCGTAAAAATTGTAAAAAAAAAAAAAAAATCTGAAAAGGACAAATTTTAGCAAAAACAAAAAGGAACAAAAAGAAGAAACTAAAATCAAAGAAAATTCCTAGTTCTATTCCATATTCAAATGAGTTAATTTATTAATGCAAACTACTTTTCGAATTTTTTCGGCCAATCCTCAAACGGTGTATGCCTTTTATTTATTATTATTATTATTATTATTTGAAAAGTAGCGAAGTAGCGACTACAATTCAAAAGTAGTTTGTAGTAGCTACATTTTTAAAAAAGTAGTTGTAGCTGTAGTTAACTACATTTATAACAAAGTAGTTGTAGTTGTAGCTCGCTACAAAAGAAATGTAGTTTTTCCAACCACTGCTTGAAAGTTACAATGAAAAACTCGAGTGGAAGAAAATTTAAAACTAGAATGAACAGAAGTAAAAATTGTTGCGATAAAAATATGGCTGCTTGTTTTAAAAATGGTAAAAAATATCAAGCTCTGCAGGGGAAGGGTAAGCTTTACTTCCAATTTTTCATTAGTTATATTAGTTATTTCTTTGACATTGAATTATCACACAGAACCTTTTGCAACGCACATAATAACGAATCAAAATCGGTAAATATTTCCAAGGATTATTATTCATAGGAATTGGAAACGCTCGTCGCGCGCTTCCGTCGAGCGAGCATTACCAATGTCTATGTTATTATTATTATCAGGGCCAAATTTCCCAATAGGCAAAGTATGCAGCTGCCTAGGGCGGCAAATTTTCAGGAGCGGCAAATTTTACTTCAATATATTTTTTTTTTATTTATTTATTTTCCCCCGATACAGCGACCACGATTCCAAATTATCGGACTTGACTAAAATCGCCGAAACCACAGAGAATCCAATGTGGCGGACTCCCGGTACTCAGCTTAAGAGCAAGAATCTGAGAGAGTGTCACGCCTGTGATTCATGACGTCTCAGATTTTTTCCAAAAAATTACCAAATGTATATTATCTTATTGAAAGACCAAATCCAGAACGTTTTGTTCTAAAGTTGAGTTGTTTAGTTTTTATGAATCCCTAAAGGTGAAGGTGCGGCATCAAAAATTAAGCGGATTTTCAAGACATGGAAGTTGCTGTGAGCCAAAACTTACCAAGAATTGTTAAACTCCAATTTTCTTTTTGTATATGGAATATAGAAGGTTGAAACTTTACAAAATGAATGTTAAATTTGTGGTAAGTTGTTGCCGTAAGGTCAGTATCGGTAAAATATGACAATTTTCATATTTCCTCCTTACGCAACTAAAAGCACGTTGAACTTTCCCCGGTTATTTATACATTATTTTAAAGTGCTTACACTGGTCTTTCAAACGACACTACTTTTGCCGTGGCAACTGAAATATACAAATTGTTTTTGGACCTCAAAAATGCCTTGTTTTGAGGGCCTTCACTGATCTTATGGCAACAACTTACCACAAATTTTACATTAATTTTGTAAAGTTTCAACCTTTTATATTCCATATACAAAAAGAAAGTTGGAGCTCAACAATTCCTGGTAAGAGTTTTGGCTCACAGCAACTTCCATGTCTTGAAAATCCGCTTAATTTTTGATGCCGCACCTTCACCTTTAGGGATCCATAAAAACTAAACAACTCAACTTTAGAACAAAACATTCTGGATTTGGTCTTTCAATAAGATAATAAACATTTGGTAATTTTTGGGAGAAAATCTGAGAGGTCATGAATCACCTCATAATGCTAGGCGTGACAGTTTCTCAGATTCTTGCTCTTAATTTTTAGCTTACGGCAGCGACGAAGTACATCAAACGCTCTAAAGATCTTCCCTGAACTCAGAGAAGGCCAGAGAAGGTCCCTCTGGAGCTCATCAGGAAGAATAGAACCTCAGGGAAAAGATGTATTTTTGCCTGCGCATTTTTTGTAAAAAAATTTTAAGCATTTCTCCCTCAAAGAACTCAACTGTTCTGTTAAGACAAAGAATAGAGTATGACGTTGGCAAAAAAAATATTTCAATATGTTGTTGGCAGAGGAAGTTATGATCGTTTGAATATCGGTAAAATATGATTTTTCATACTTCGGTCTAACGCAACTAAAAGCACGTTGAACTTTCCTCGGTTGGGTCATTCCATGTCAAATCAACACAATTTTGGAAGAGTTTCAGAATTGATGTCTCAGATTTTCATGATTTTTGGTATGCAGCATTATATCATAGACATATGAAAAAATACCAAATTTCAGTTACATAGCACAATTATTTTTTAAGTTATAAATTTTTTAAATTTTAAATTTCTTTGAAAAAACACGATACTTAACCACATTAAAATGCCTATAGGCTCACAACCAGTGGTGATATTAACCTGGGACTGGTCTCATTTTAAAGCTGTTGAATAGGGCTTTATTATGATATGCTACAACATAGGGGTTAAATTTTTAAAAAAATTTAAATTTTAAAATTAAATTTTAAATTTTAAATTTTTCAAAAAGTGGCAATTTTAAAAATTCCAAAAAATTACCAAAAATTGTTTGTGATGTCTTGATACATATTGCAAAATTCTATGATGGGATCTCAATGGGATCAGGAGATACAGGGCTTCAGAGATACACATGTTTTGTCAATAATATACCATATTAGTAAAATTTTATTGTTTTTGAACTAATTTTCCTATGCAATGTGCAGGATCCTATTATATTAATAAAACGCAGTGATTACTTCATTTTACCATGTTTGCAAACCTCTCATTTGCCTACATGTAGAGGGAAACCCCCTTTTACTCAGATAAAAAGGGAATTTCCCTTGGGGGAAACCCCTTTAACTAGGTGAAAGCTGATTGGAATACAAGTAAGGGAAATTCCCTTTAACTGTAAGAAAAGGGAGATTTCCCTCCGTGGGGGGATTCCCCTTTTCACAAGTATAAGCTGATTGGTCAAGCAGACAAGATCACTCATTTACAGCTAGTTTAGCATCACAGTTGCTTGTAGGAAATTCATTTGATGTTTCATGTGATGTTGTATCAAGAAGATAACTTATTTCTTGGCCCCTGCACGTTTCCTTGCTGATTTCTCCCTATTTATCACTTTCATGATGGATACCACTAACAAGATAGTAAAAATGGATTGCTTTAACCCTTTTAATAAGCCAAATCACTCCCATGCAAGAAAAAGACTGAGACGTGTTACTTCATGGATGTGTGACTTGATTCCAGGAACATCCGAGTTATCCGTGGTCTGTGATAGTTGTAGGAAGCAGCTGACAAAGTTGAAAAACGAAAAAGATGGGGAAACTTCCCTGGAACTAGCAAGGTACCTGAAGAAAGTCAGTCTGATACTGAAATTGAACAATCACCTATAGATATACCATTTTCAAATGAATCTGAAGCTCTGAGTTCCCTTAACAGCTCTCTTTTAGAGATGGGAGAGTCGCCTGTAGACAGAAAGAGGATGCAATCAAAAATTTACTCTACTGAAAAGGCCAACCGAATCAATGTGGCTGTCAAGAGAAAACTGCTAGTGAATGCATCGAGCGATGAAGAGAATGATGATTCACAAGACGAGTTCTTTACACATGTGAAAAAACTGTACAACAGCTTCACTAGTAGGAAGAAGAAGCTTCAACTGCTGACTCTTATGCCTGAATGCTGGAGTGTGAGGAAAGTAATGCGGGAATTTTCAGCCCCTAACTATTTAGTTCGACAAGCCAAGACATTGTTGAAAGAAAAGGGCGCCTTGTCTGGTCCTGATATGAAACCAGGAAAAAGTTTATCAAAGCATACCGTTGATATTGTGAAAGGATTTTATACAAGTGACGAAATAAGCCGAGCAATGCCGGGGATTAAGGACTTTATATCAGTGAAAGACCACAGCACAGGTATTAAAGAACATGTTGCAAAAAGGTTGATGCTTAATAATTTAAAAGAAGCCTATGAAGTTTTCAAAGAAAAATTCCCAGCTGTAAAAGTAGGATTTTCTAAATTTGCAGAGCTGAAACCCAAAAATTGTGTGCTAGCAGGCCAGAGTGGAACACACTCAGTCTGTGTGTGCACTACTCATCAGAATGTGAAGCTTATGTTTGAAAATGGAAGAATGAGCTCAATGACAGATGGAAAAATAAAAACATACAAGGACTGCCTGCAAATGATGGTTTGCAGCCCCCCACCATCAACTGACTGCTTCTTTTCAACTTGTGTGTCATGTCCGGGTACCAGAGGGATTAGAGAACTTTTGGAAAAAGCATATGAAGACAATGCAATTGAGACTATCACATACAGACAGTGGATCTCTGTGGATCGATGTAACTTAGAAATTATCCAAAAACCGGTTAGTGAATTTATTGATGTATTTTGTAATAAACTTCCTATCTTACTTCGTCATCACTTTATAGCAAAAGAACAAAGTGCATTTTTGAGACACACAAAGGAAAATCTTCTGGAATGTGAAGTAGCTGTTATTTGTGACTTTTCTGAGAATTATTCTATTATTATACAAGACGAGGCACAATCATATCATTGGTCGAATACTCAGGCAACCATTCACCCTTTTGTGGTATATTTTAAAGAGAAGGAAGTTGAGCATTTAAATTTCGTAATAATATCAGACTGCCTCAACCACAACACTACAGCTGTCTACCTGTTCCAGAAAAAATTGATGGAATACTTGAAGTGCAAATTTCAAAGACCTGTCAAAAAATTCTTTTATTTCTCTGATGGCTCTGCAGCCCAATACAAAAATAAAAAAAATTTTATTAACTTGTGTAATTACAAGCAAGATTTTGGAGCTGAGGCTGAATGGCACTTTTCAGCTACAGCACATGGCAAAGGTCCATGCGATGGGCTCGGGGCCACAGTAAAAAGACTAGCCGCCAGAGCAAGCCTACAAAGACCGTATCAGGATCAAATCACGAATGCAAGGCAATTATTTGAATGGTCACATAAGAACATAGCTAACATCGACTTTGTATTTGTGACCATTGAAGAATACATTAAAACTGAAGAACAACTGGCTAACCGGTACGATACAGCTCTAACTATATCAGGAACCCAAAAATTTCATGCCTTTATACCTCTCAGATGTGGAACCAAAGTAAATGCAAAGTTATTTTCTTCTGCAGATGTTTCAAGCATATTTCCTGTTTTGAAGGACGTTCAGCAGACATCATTTTCAGACATTAGTGGGTATATAACATCTATCTATAATGAGACTTGGTGGTTGAGTTATGTTCTGGATAAAGATGAAGACAGCAGTCAAGTGCAAGTTACATTCCTCCATCCTTCAGGTCCGTCATCCTCATTTATATATCCCACACCACCTGACACACTGTGGATCCCATTTTCAGATGTAATGTGCAAAGTGAACCCCACCACTCAGACTGGCCGAACATACAGTTTACCAGACAGTGAACTAAACAAATGTGTGGGTATCTTCCAACAATTGAAGTCTTCATAAATTAATTTGTTAATAATTAACTCATAAAATAAGGCTGAGAATGGTAAGTGTCTATGTGATATTCCTCTATTTAAAAAATTAAAAGTAATAGCCACTGCTTGTTTTATTGATATGTGTTGTTTGTTTCATTCAATAAACTGTACAAAATTTCCTCTGTTGATACTAATTCTGGTATTTTTCACAAAACGTGTATTTCTGAAGCCCTGTATCTCCTGATCCCATTGAGATCCCATCATAGAATTTTGCAATATGTATTAAGACATCACAAACAATTTTTGGTAATTTTTTGGAATTTTTAAAATTGCCACTTTTTGAAAAATTTAAAATTTAAAATTTAATTTTAAAATTTAAATTTTTTTAAAAATTTAACCCCTATGTTGTAGCATATCATAATAAAGCCCTATTCAACAGCTTTAAAATGAGACCAGTCCCAGGTTAATATCACCACTGGTTGCGAGCCTATAGGCATTTTAATGTGTTAAAGTATGGTGTTTTTTCAAAGAAATTTAAAATTTAAAAAATTTATAACTTCAAAAATAATTGGGCTATGTAACTGAAATTTGGTATTTTTTCATATGTCTATGATATAATGCTGCATACCAAAAATCATGAAAATCTGAGACATCAAGTCTGAATCAGTGTGTTGATTTCACATGGAATGACCCATACCTACAAACAAACAAACAAAAAACAAACAAACCCACATGTGAAACTAATAAAAGCGTATTAAAAAGGAAGAAATTTAGCGTCCCTGAGCCCTAGTACAGCCCTGAAAAAACTATGGCATTATTTTGGTACTTAAATAATTTAAGCGTTAGAAGAAATCAATTTAGTTACATTTTTGTTAATAAATTAAGCTAATTTTCTAAACTGTTACGTTTAAAAAAAGTTACTAAACAGGTGTATTTATCATATCGTGATAAGCTTATTAGTAAAATTGAGCTACATAATTAAGCTGCATTGAATTTGTGAATTGCTGGAAACATTAAATCTGTACTATGCACTTAGTGTCATTTAGGAACGGCTATATTTTGGTCTGGAAACATTTTGGACCGGCGGCCTTTCGGACCGGCGTTATTTTGGACCGGCGACATTTTGGCCCGGCGACCTTTTTGACCGGCGACATTTTGGCCCGGCGACATTTTGGACTGGCGACATTTTGGACCGGCGACATTCTGGCCCGGCGACATCTTTGACTGGCGACATTTTGGCCCGGCGACATTTTTGACCGGCGACATTTTTGACTGGCGACATTTTGGCCCGCGACATTTTGGGCAGACGATATTTTGGACCGGCGACATTTTGGCCCGCGACATTTTAGCCCGCGACATTTCGGCTCGGCGACATTTTGGACCGGCGACATTTTGGCCCGCGACATTTTAGCCCGCGACATTTTGGCTCGGCGACATTTTGGACCGGCGACATTTTGGCCCGCGACATTTTAGCCCGCGACATTTTGGCTCGGCGACATTTTTGCCGCGACATTTTGGCCCGCGACATTTCGGCCGCGACATTTTGACCCCAAACCCATTATTCTATATGTATAATATCATAAAAAGGATGCAATCAAAGTTTAGTTGCTGTGCACCTTTCGACAACTATTTGTCAGACATGTGACCCAAATAGTATGAAAAATACTGATACGACGTCGCTGTGTGAGCAAATACAAAATCGTTTATCTATTATACTACACCTGCAAGTTCAAACATGGGCTTTTGGTTCTATATAGCCAAACATTTTAATTGGATGCATGAAATTAATTGGTAGATGTTAAATTTAACTTGTGATGCGCATTCTTTTCGTTCTGCACTCAGTATTTTGCTATTTAAAAAAATACTGAATTCAGTAAAAATACTGAAAAATCACATGTCTGATTTGTACATATTGTCTAGTTTTATAACACCTAATGGGAATTTATTATTTTTTATATCATTGCCCAAATTAATAGGCTCAATCCAGGATTTTTATCTTACTACCTATCTTTGTGAATATGTTTAATCGTCATCCTATTTTTGTGAATATACTACTTCTCGTTCGCTATTTTTTCACAGCATTTTAAGTTATTTAATTTTGGACAAAAAACTCATGTCATTGTTACTTTTATAATCATATTATTAAATAATACAAAAAGAACTTACATTGTCAAAAAAAAATTATAAATTACTAACACCATAAAAAAAAAGACTAATACTTAAGAGGAAAATAAAAAAAAAAAACAAAGTAATAACAGCCAGCAACTTGCAGTCATAAACGTTTGACATAATAATCTTTATGTCGGGAACCTCCAGCTCCAGTAGCTGGTCAACCTCGTTTTGACATGATTTCAATTAAAAAATCAACTAAATGAATCACTTAATTAATAATGTAACTCGTATTCAAAAACGCGCGACGCACATGGTTTGATCGGCCGGTGATGTAAACGTAAACAATGGACGCCTCGGCCGTCTCTTCATTTCAGTTCGTTCCGTTCGTCTTCTGTAATAACTTCATTTCACTTCGCTAACCAGGGCCGGATTAACGTCCATTTACGCCCGAGGCCAAACTTAAAAACTGCGCCCTACCTCACGCATCCGAACTCAATCGAAATTGTATCCCATTACCATTTGATGAAATTAAAGATGAGTTTCTATTTTTCTTTTTGTTTTCCTATGCACTAAAAAGGAATGTCCGGATGTGATCCCTGTGAAATTTTTCAAAATTGAAGATTTCAAAATTTAATTTTAAGAGATTATCAGAAAGTAATGAGATACAGATAACTCGCCCTGGGGCAATTTTACGGGTAATTTTAAAGATTACTGATATTTTTTAAGCAAAAATTCAAATATTTGTTATATTCGAAGTTACGTTAAACAAGCGATCTTTTCTCCAGGATAATTGTATTTTTAAGCTGTATTTAATGGTATCATTGAATTTTTGAAATACATTTTGAATGATTTTTAAAAATGTGTTAAAGTATGGTAACTGACTGACATTTTAAAAAGTATCATGTCAGTCAATTACCTTTTTTTCATAATTTTTTCTAAAATTATGTAAAATGTGTTTTGAAAATTTAATTGTTCCATTAAATTCAGCTTAAAAATTATAATAATCCAGGAGAAAAGATCGGTTGCACAGCGTGTATTTTGCTTTAGATGTTACAAAATACACACTGCTTTTGTCCTAGAAATGACAGTCACATACCCGTGGAATTCCCCCCCCCCCCAAAATTGAAGTTCTACATACGCAATTGCAAGTCATCTTTGATGGTGTTAGAAAAGGGAATAAGTTCGAGAACTCCTCCTCCCAACATTTCGGAAATTTTGATGAACTTTAATGTTGCTGGGGAAAGGCGGAAATCGGGAGAGGTCTCCCGATACTTTTTCGAAGTTGAGGTCCTAAAATGCCATTTTAGAAGGTTATTTTTTATTCGGGACGATCGGTTAATGATGCTGGGGAAAGGCGGAAATCGGGAGAGGTCTCCAGGAACTTTTTCGAAGTTGAGGTCCTAAAATGCCATTTTAGAAGGTTTTTTTTTTTATTCGGGACGATCGGTAACTCTAGTACGAATTTTTTTCCAAATTGAAGACCAAAAACATTGTGGGGCATTCCCTATGTTGTTAGAGAAATGGATGAGGTTTAGCCATTCTCCCCAGAAAGTTTTCGAAATTTTAGTCCTAAATAAGCAATGAGAAACTATCTTTGAGGACATTAGGAGAAACGACGGTGTTCGGTAATTCGTTTCCGTATGTTTCGGAACTGAAGCCTTGAAAACAACTAGATGATTTGAATAGCGTTAGATGAGGAATGAATGTCGGAGGGGGGAGGGGGGCTCTCTGGGAAAATGTTTAAAATTGAGACCCTAAACACGAGGTTTTAGACGATTTTTAATGAAGTGGGGAGAGGCCTGAAGTCAGGGTCACTTCCCAAAAAAGTTTTCGATCCTGCTGACTAAAAACGGAATTTTAAATAATATTTTATGATATGGAAGTGAGGCGTTTGAGAGCTTTCCATAGAAAAAGTTTCGAAATTGAAGCTCTAAATATGCATTTATAGGAATTCAAATGCATCTGACAGGGCTGGCGCTGAGTGAAAAGATGGGGGTTAGGGACTCAACTACGAAAATTTCCAAAATTTTAGACCATCTTCAAAATGTTGGGAGAATAAGGGGGAGGATCTTCTATTTAAAACATATTTCAGGGTATCTCCTGTATTTTTTTTTCCACTTGGCTTAGATCTTCGTGATAATATTTTGAAGGCAAAAAAACAATATATATATATGTGTATAAATAATGTGTTGGAAAATAACTGACCCATTAACTGACGTAATTATAAATAATATATACAAAGTTTGAGTGTATATAAAGTATATATAAAGTAGTTTGAGTGCAAAATAATCAATATATTCTGCAGAGGTGCCTCGACATGAGGTCATTGCCAACTCCCCAAAATTTCCTTATTCGCCAAATAATGTCTGCCAGTTTGGAAAATTTGGAAATAACAATTCAGTAAATTTTTTTAAGGATGTCTAATGTCTCTTTTCGTTAAATGTTGATACTTGTGCATGCTCGTATTTTATCCTGAACAAAAATGTGAAGTTTCATTCGGTAAATTAACTCCCCCCTCCCAAAAATTTTAATTTTGGGCTCCCCTATTAATTGTCAGCCTTAAATAAATATGAATTAATAAATTATTAATTTCAAAAAAAAAAAAAAAAAAATACTGACATGATTTATAGAGAGAAAAAATGTTTCATAAATAAGTTTCATGTTGACCATTGTCTGTACAATGGCTTTTACTAATTTTCCTGTTCGCCATATTTTCAAGAAATGATTGTTTAAACCAAAGGTATGGAAAAGTATCAGCTTAGACCAGAAAATGAATTACCTCAACTCAAGCTTTGCGTCCCCTTCCCCTCCAATTGCTTTTTTTTGCTGAACTGGCATTTTGCAATCCCTTCTAGTTGAATTTTTTTCTCTATATATATTGTAGCGCTTTGGCGTTCTTGTTTTTTTTTCTTTCTTTCTTTCCTCCTTTATTTTTTGTTTATTTATTTTTACAACGAACTGTGTATTAATTTTTTCCTCCGCTATATGCGCCCTTACGAGCTTGCGCCCCTAGGCCAATACCTAGGATGGCCTATTGGGTAATCCGGGCCTGTCGCTAACGCGGAAATACCGATAGTAACAAGGAAAACGCATTCGATGGGAAGTCCCCGGAATTTCGTCAAAATACTTCTTTTTCGGACCATTTTTTTTTTTGACAATCTTTGTAAAGGTACCGGTTTTTATTTAGAATGATTTAAGATGCTGACATTTTATGTAATTTTTGTGAAGGTACCGATTTTGAAGCAGGAAATTCTCCCCTAATCTTATCTTAATTTCTTTTAAAAATTACAAACCACAAATCTTTTATTGTTCGTTTTTTCCTTTTTTTGCAGCTCTATTTTTAAAAAATCTTAACAACATTTTGTATGACTGTGCTGTGTTTGTTAATGACTAATTATCATTGACCATACCACAAACACATGTACATATAAATCAACAAGTAAAAGGAGGCGGGAAAAGTTAAAAGTGCCTTGGGCACCGAAAACTTAAAAGTTAGGCATAGTTAACACACCATTGCTATCCGGTCATTTTTCTGAATTCCATCCTAAATTTTAAAGTAAAATTACTTGGACTTGCAATTTAAAGAAATTGCAATAGCCTTAATTTATTTAAGTTGTAAAATTCCTTTGAAAAAAGAAAATAATTGAAAGAAAGAAAGTCATATGTTTTAAAACTGGGTACTAAAAGATCACTATTGTATGTATATATATATTTTAAAAAATAATAGTAGGATTCAATAAATGGCAAAATTATCAAAAAATCAAAAAAAGCTTCACAGAATATTTGTTAAACAAATTTTCTGATTCTCTAGTGCTGAAAAGTTTTCGAAATAGGAAGACCATTCCTATTATTGAGCGAAGAAAAGTTTTGCTACTAGCAATGCACTTTTTATAAGTATTCAAAAAGTCAATTTTTAGTATTTTGGATGACTCTTTGATAGTTTTAAAGTTCCCACTATTGTTCCATTAAGATAAGATTCCGCCATTAGAACTTCCAGTTCTAATGGCGGAAACCACAAAAACCACAAAAAAAAAAAAAAAAAAAAAAACCCACTGGGATTTGATACCGGCAAAAAGTTTCCCTAAGGTTTGTTACCAGGATTAAAATTCCAGTTCTTTTTAAAACCACCAAAAAAATTTCCACTAAGGTTTGATACCAGGGTTAAAATTTCTAGTTCTTTTAAAAACCACCAAAAACATTTCCACTAAGATTTGACACCACCATAAAAATTTCCACTAAGGTTTGATACCAGGATTAAAATTTCCAGTTACTTTAAAAACCACCAAAAACATTTCCACTAAGATTTGACACCACCATAAAAATTTCCACTAAGGTTTGATACCGGGATTAAAATTTCCAGTTACTTTAAAAACCACCAAAAATAATTCCACTAAGATTTGATACCAGGGTTAAAATTTCCAGTACTTTAAAAACCACCAAAAAAAAAAAAAATTCCACTAAGATTTGATACCAGGGTTAAAATTTCCACTAAAGTTTGATACTGGGATTAAAATGTCCACTAAGGTTTGATACCAGAATTTAAATTCCCGGTAATATTTTGCTCTTTCCAGTATCATTTTGATAGTGGTTTTTGAAATTTTTTCCAATAGGGTTATTTCTATTATTAAACCGCATTAAAAGTGTATAAATGATCCCATGTTAGTACGTAATAATGAGGTTGAAGTGTAATATTATTTTCAGTTTCAGTGCAATAATAGTAATAATAATATAGTAACCCTTCGTTACATCGCGCTTGTCAGGGACAACAAAAAAGCGCGATACATCCGAAAAACGCGATAAAACTAAGATCATGAAAATTATCGTTTCAATTGACGTACAAATTAAAACATAAATGAATGAAATAAGTATTTCTATCGTTTTATGGTGTGGAATATGAACCAACATTACAGTTTGAACTACAACAATTCTTACTGTATGAAAAATATACAAGATTTTTTCAGTGATTTCAAAAAGAAGAACTTAGTTTTTCTGAGAAATGAAATTATTTTCCTCCTTTGAAGCAATGTAATTTTTCGGGAGACAAAGGGAAATCATGATACATTCAAATAAACGATATAACGAGGCACGATGTAACGAGGGGTTACTGTAATAAATCAGAATTTTACTACATGAAAACTACTCTTTTTCTCAGAAAAAAGCAATTGTTGTCTCAAAAATATAGCATATTTTAAAACGAAATATGCGTGCAAAAGTTTCGAAATTCACAATTTTATTCAAGTATTTTAGACATCGTCATTTTTGGTACCTCATTTTTCTTTTAATACATTAGGAAGAAATGTTGATCGAATGATTTTTCTTTTTTTGCTTTTTTTATAAGTTCCAAGCAAAAGTATAATTCTGGAAGTTTTCGGGAAAAAAAATGAATCTAGCATTTTGATTGATGAAGGTATCTTGAGAGAAGGTTATTATATTTTTGAGATGAAGTTATGGCATTTCTATTTTGGTTTTTAGAAAATTCAAATGTTTATAACGAAAAGTTTTTACTTCTTGACGTTTGAGTAATTAATCAAGTCAAGAAGCGTTTCACTTACGCAGCTGTTTGCTTCCGAGTTTCATGCATTAATATTGTGGATATAACTTTAAAATGTGTTCATGAAATTTGATTAACTAAGATGTTCGCTAACAAATTCAAAAATTATTGGAAAATTTAAAATTTGTCTAAATTAAATTGAAGAAATCTGTGCAAGAAAAGGATAGCTCCTTTTTTGCCGGTTTGTGTTTTGCATTGAAGTATATGAAGAAAACTATTGTTTTTCATTTTGTATAAGAACCAGACATTTCCAACCAATATATGATAAGATATTGAATTAAAAGAACTGTAAAAGGCTACTTTTTTTGTGATGAAAAACATTACCAAGTTTTGTATTAGTTTGAAACTAAAACATTACTCATCTCAAGACTCTCATTGTTTTCTTTTTTTAATAAGACATTGCTTAGATTTTCATTAAAAATAAAAATTTCTTTTGAATTATAGTGAAATCTTGTTACAACTACCTTCAAAGGGCGGCATATTTTGCTCGTCGTAGCAGGAGTTTAGTTATAGTGGAATTCAGGCAATGAAAAGGCAGTTAAATCAGAGCTGAAAATTTGTTTCTCTGAAATGGGGAAACTTCGTTGTATTGGTATTCGTTATAACAAAATTTCACTATGTTGACTGCATTTGAAGCAAGAACGAAGCAGCTCCACTACGTAACCAGTAATTACACCTGGGTAACATCTTATATATATAAGAATGGAGGTATGTATATATAATTATATATATCTTTGTTCCTAATACATATTCAGTTTTCGTCGGATTTTCATCAAACTTGGCACGGAGATTCCTTGATGCACTAGAATTCACGTAGGTGGAATTTTGAAATTTAAAAAAAATCCAAAAAGCTAAAAGTTCAAATTATTGGTTTCAAAATGGCCATTTTCTTTCAATTTTGACAATTATAACAAGATTTCACTATGTTGACTGCATTTGAAGCAAGAACGAAGCAGCTCCACTACGTAACCAGTAATTACACCTGGGTAACATCTTATATATATAAGAATGGAGGTATGTATATATAATTATATATATCTTTGTTCCTAATACATATTCAGTTTTCGTCGGATTTTCATCAAACTTGGCACGGAGATTCCTTGATGCACTAGAATTCACGTAGGTGGAATTTTGAAATTTAAAAAAAATCCAAAAAGCTAAAAGTTCAAATTATTGGTTTCAAAATGGCCATTTTCTTTCAATTTTGACAATTATAACAAGATTTCACTATGTTGACTGCATTTGAAGCAAGAACGAAGCAGCTCCACTACGTAACCAGTAATTACACCTGGGTAACATCTTATATATATAAGAATGGAGGTATGTATATATAATTATATATATCTTTGTTCCTAATACATATTCAGTTTTCGTCGGATTTTCATCAAACTTGGCACGGAGATTCCTTGATGCACTAGAATTCACGTAGGTGGAATTTTGAAATTTAAAAAAAATCCAAAAAGCTAAAAGTTCAAATTATTGGTTTCAAAATGGCCATTTTCTTTCAATTTTGACAATTATAACAAGATTTCACTATGTTGACTGCATTTGAAGCAAGAACGAAGCAGCTCCACTACGTAACCAGTAATTACACCTGGGTAACATCTTATATATATAAGAATGGAGGTATGTATATATAATTATATATATCTTTGTTCCTAATACATATTCAGTTTTCGTCGGATTTTCATCAAACTTGGCACGGAGATTCCTTGATGCACTAGAATTCACGTAGGTGGAATTTTGAAATTTAAAAAAAATCCAAAAAGCTAAAAGTTCAAATTATTGGTTTCAAAATGGCCATTTTCTTTCAATTTTGACAATTATAACAAGATTTCACTATGTTGGCTGCATTTGAAGCAAGAACGAAGCAGCTCCACTACGTAACCAGTAATTACACCTGGGTAACATCTTATATATATAAGAATGGAGGTATGTATATATAATTATATATATCTTTGTTCCTAATACATATTCAGTTTTCGTCGGATTTTCATCAAACTTGGCACGGAGATTCCTTGATGCACTAGAATTCACGTAGGTGGAATTTTGAAATTTTAAAAAAATCCAAAAAGCTAAAAATTCAAATTATTGGTTTCAAAATGGCCATTTTCTTTCAATTTTGACAATTATAACAAGATTTCACTATGTTGACTGCATTTGAAGCAAGAACGAAGCAGCTCCACTACGTAACCAGTAATTACACCTGGGTAACATCTTATATATATAAGAATGGATGTATGTATATATAATTATATATATCTTTGTTCCTAATACATATCCAGTTTTCGTCGAATTTTCATCAAACTTGGCACGGAGATTCCTTAATGCACTAGAATTCACGTAGGTGGAGTTTTGAAAATTTAAAAAAATCCAAAAAGCTCAAAATTCAAATTATTGGTTTCAAAATGGCCATTTTTTTTCAATTTTGAATAGATAGAGTAATAGAGATCAGCCTTTAAGCATACAAATTGATAAAATTTACCACATTTAAATAGGAGTATTTTCTAAGAAAGATTACGATTAACAATGAATTAGCTATTTAAGGCGCCGCCTATTTCATTGTTGTTACAAAAAATACCATCTTGGATTTTGCATGTTGCATTTTGACCTGCGTGACCGCCGGGCATATCCACTAGTATTAAATAAAAACGTTGTCAAAATTAGTTGCAGTGGGGGCAAATTCTATAGTTTGTAATATAAAGAAAAAACAAATCTTTGAAAATAAATGTTTAAACTTTTTTTTGTGATTTTTTTTTTCTAATTCTTGAAAATTCTTAAAATGTGAAGCTGTCCCTTTCTTGCGCCGAAATCTACAGCTTCAGTAGTAGTTTTGAGGTCAAGTGAAATAAAAAAGCAAGTAATTTATGTGTGCTTGGAGAGAAAAAACGTTAAGAAAAATAAATCAGTCGCACTTTTAATCTAATGCAAAGCATAGCGGCATCAATAAAAAAGAGCAAAACTCACAGCTTTTTTTCGAGGCTACTTGAATCTCTTTTTCTCTTAATATGCAATGGTAACCAATAGTTAAAATTATTTAACTTTTTACTGAAAATTTTCTCAGTTCCCTTCTTTAAAATGGTTAAATCATCAAATTATTTAAATTCTCAAATGATAATCTAATGCATTAATATGTATAGCAGAGGAATTAAGAAATTTAACAATGTTTCCTTTCAATTTTATTTCCTTCCACTTACCTGTTATTCCAATGTAATTAATTGTTAATTTAAATACACAAACGAAATGGTTACAATTAAATTAGATAATATTCCCTGTTTGCACTTGGCAAATATTCATTTTCCGTTTATAGATGAGTTATAACGCTTGGGAGTAGTGTGAGGTAACGCTTCAAAACCATTAAGAACAGAAAAACATATTTATCTTAATTGTGCTAAAATGTGTAAAATCTTT
This sequence comes from Uloborus plumipes, assembly GCA_038373865.1. Classification (NCBI taxonomy): domain Eukaryota; kingdom Metazoa; phylum Arthropoda; class Arachnida; order Araneae; family Uloboridae; genus Uloborus; species Uloborus plumipes. The sequence continues at coordinate 39,616 of JAXGGA010001428.1, forward strand.
TCTCAAACTCTTTTAATTGAATGGAAAAACCCTCAAAATTTTTAAATTCAAGTGGGATTAGGTGTTCCAGTTGGGCAAAACATATCATAAATTGCACTTGAAACATTTATACTTTTTAATGCTTATTTATCAACCCGTTTAAAATTAAAGGCTTTTGTAAGGTTCAGAAAAATTCATGTTATCCTTGAATGATTTCACCGAAGAATTTTATGATAACAGTTTCAAGTTTAAGGAAACGTTTACTTAAAGATTATCTCTGAACAATTGTTTGGAGTTTCTTGAAAATTCTTAATCTATTTGAAATTTAGAGAGGCGGAGAGGCGGGAGATCTAGTTGAAAGATTTAAGGCTAGTTGGAAATTTAATTGATCCTTTTTCGTTCTCACAATCATATCATGTGAATGAAGATAATCATTGAACATAATAAAACCAATTGAACTTGAAAAAATATGTTGGTGTTAAGTTTTTTTTTTTACATAAAAGTTTTATCAGTTTAAGATCTGATTCTATAGCAAATATTAGACAGCTTTTGAAATAATCGTAACAGTTTATTCCGTGTGTGAGCTTTTGAGGATAAAAAAAGTGGATGTTGTACTTTAAAAAAAAATTGACGGTAAACTTATTTTCTTTTAAATTTAGCGTCAATTTTCAATGAAATTGGTATTGAAACGTTTAGTTATTTGAATGTCATTTTTACGGGACTTTAAGTGGAGTTAGTTTTTAAAATAAGTGCGGTGAAAAAGGTTTAAGAGGTGTTTTTCCCCCAAACCATTTTTCTTTCTGTCTGCGTAATTTCAAAATGCTCTTTGCAGTTGGTTTTATGTTTTCTTTAAACTTATCTCAATTTTTGCAGTTAGACCGCTTTGTGCATCTTTTATTAGATTGTAATCGACTGATTAATGTAAAAAATGTTATTATTGATGTTTTAAAAATGTGATTGGTTTAAAGTTTTTTTTTTTTGAAAAATTAGTAATTCTTTTTTAAAAAGATGATTTTTTTTGGAATGTTATGCACAACTATTAAGTCATTTGAAAATACCGAAAATTTAATTTAGGGGGGGGGGGCGTTCGTAAGTGCCGCTTTCCCTTAAGATGTAATGGGCAATGAAAAACAGGATTTTTTTTGGCAATTTTTTTTTTCTCTCATGGGTATATTTCCGCCATTAGCTTTAGAATGAGTTGCACATCATGGCATTTTACAAAGAAATATGGGATATCATGCGTAGTAACAGAAAAACAGAGAAATAATATATAAGATTGTATAACTGCGAGAATTTCATCACAAAATTTTTGCAGCACTTTTTTAATTGAAAGAAGAAATAGATGTGTACAACTTGCTAATTCAGATACATAACTTCTCTTTGGACATACGTTAAAGATAAAAAAAAATAAATGAAAGGTGAGAGAGGTAGTGGTGGATGGGGGCGTAAACTTAAGTTAATACATAAGAAAAGTAGTATTTTCAATAATTTGCGCTTTGACAGCACAGTTAACAGTCTTTTTTGTTTCGTAATTTTTAGCAAAGTAACATTTGAAGACTATCTTGTAAAAATATCAGGGACTTCTTGGGGTCGAATTTGATTCCAGATGGGTAAAAATTCCAAATTCGGAGACAGCAATTTCATCGCAGGATAGTGTCATCTTTTGAATTTTTTACTATTATATGATTTAAAGATTAAAAATGAAAACACATTTTACAAGCAGTATACACAATTTCCAAGCCTCAGTACACTATTAATGTCCATTAGCAAATTCAGATAATAGTGAAGATATATATGAACACTTTACAGCATATTCACTCACAATATTTCCAGGCCTCAGTACACTACTAATGCACGTTAGGAACTGGGATAGTGGGGAAGATATATACTTTGCGGATGTAAAGTTTTAGATATATCCAGATATAATAATTTACACTTTCTGCACTTTTAATACAGAGATGGCGGCATTGCTTATTTCTTTCTTTATTTACTTTTTGTCCTTCTTTTGCTTACTATCCGTCAGTGAAAGCCGAGCCTGGTGCTCGCGAACAGTTCCACTTAAAGAAGGGTAGATGGGTTGTGGGTGACAACTTTCCGAAGTTTTCAATTTAAAACTTGCATTTACTATATCCTTTTGACATATTCAACTAAACTATGTATTCGAAATTAGCATTGTTTCACGCTGATTTGATACGGCTGAAAATGCTTTTTATTATTCTTCTCCTTATTATCTTACCTAACACCCCTGTCTTGGTAAGATTAGAGAAGACCTGACGCATGCGTAAATGCGCAGAAGGTTTTACCTAAGAATATTCAACTGGGGGGGGGGGGGGGATGTCCGCTGCTGAGAGTTTATATGGCTAGTTTTACTGGTTATCTGGTTTGTTTTGTGTCTAGTTTCATTTGCTTGTGTTTTGTTGCTAGTTCTAAATGTTTGCATTTGGTAAGTAAATTGATTTATTTTTGTATAGTTAGTTACGTAAATTTATAGTTAAGTCAAAGTTTGATACATATAAGAAGTGTTTTCTACTCTTTGAGTTATAAACTGCTTTTAGTTGTTTCATGTAGTTTTTACAATTTAATGCTTTGAAATATGAATTGATTTGAATCAGTGAGCGATTGCTTATTCTTTTTTCTTTTCCTGGTTGATCAGTCTCTATTTTAGTCCCGTTAAGGCAAGGATTAAGTTTATATGATCTAACTAGACTAGGATCTATATTGTCCCAAGTCCACATGCCATGCCATTTTGTGAAATCTGACGTTAGTTTTTTTTCCGGCATTTAGTAGTAGATTTGTTGACTTGCATGATAGTAACAAATTTGCTACATACAATAACATATTTGGTAAACCTGAACAATACTTGCGATTAATGTGAACGTCCGCATAGCAATGATGTCTGCGAAGAATAGAATATTCATATCAAATCATGGGAAAAGTTAAATGATCTTGAATTTCGATTTTTCACAGTTACGTATACATATTATTCTGGAGATAAATTTACTGGTGTCACAAAGTTCAAATTTTAACTGCTCCTGTTTTTGATTCGTTGATTAATTTTTTATTAAATTTTTATGTTCACGATATTCCCATAAACTTCCTTGAAAGTAACAAAATCAAAATAGCGGAAAATATGATAGTGTGAACGTATCTTATTTTATCATTCGAAAATTCTTTCAAGCATTTTCTCCTTAATAAATTTTCTTTTAGCACTTAAACACTTTTCTTTTACGGCAAAATTAATTCCATTTGCTTAAGCTATTTTTGCAAAGTATCGTTTTAAAGATCTAGTAATGTGTACTTTGTTCGTTTCAAAAAAGCTTTCAATGAAAAAGTGCGTCATTGAATTCTTCTTCACATATTTCACCACAATTTTTCAAAAACTCTGATAGACTGAAAAAAAAATCATTTCCGCACATCCTATTGTAGCAAAATAAAATTTGTTTAAGCAGTTTTATTCTGAAGAGCAAAAAACAACTTTGATAAACCACTTAAATCGTTCTTTCTATTTGAATTAATTCCATTTTCTTAAGATATCTTTTTGCTGTGATGGTTTCCTAATAAGCTTTATTCAAAATTTTTGTTTGAGACGGTTGCTACACTTTACTGTATTAAAAAAATGAAAGATAGAAGATGCATTATTCGAAACAGATGCATAACGGGGGAGGGAGTTGTTGTTGGGTGGGGGGGGGGGGGGATCGAACCACTGTGTGAATCAGGTTTTAATGCCTTTTCAGTCATTCCATCATAGTTTGTATACATGTACTGATTGTTAGCCCCTCCCCCCCCCCAGATGGTAAATTCTGACTATGCGAGAAGTCCGAAGAAAAATAATAATAATTGAAGAAAAATAAAGCGAAGTAAAATGTGTTGAAAAATACACTTTCTTTGGTAGAAAATGGTTTGATTTTTTATAATTCAAAATAATAGATGTCTTGTGATCTGTTTAAATTATTTTCTGACAGCAAAATTTTACAAGTCTTTCAACTGATAATTTTTTTTCAACTTTATTTTAGTTTCTTTCAAATTGAAAAACGAACCTGTGTGTGTGTATGTTTCTGGGCAGTAAATACATTCCGCTTAACAGAAACGTTAGTTTCAGCTGTTTTTAAGGCTTTGCTAGTTTTTTTTTTTAACCAAAATTAGTTGCTAATATTTTAAAAATTCGTTGATTACCATTTGTTATTGGTGTCTAATCTTAAATAAGTGTAAAATTTTAAAGGCAAAAAGATTTCTATATAAATTATAATAAGGAAAAAAAGTGAAGAAACTACTAAGAGATTATGAAAAGATAGATTTAGTTTTCAAAGCTCTGACGAGTTAATCGTATTTTCAATTTTTGTTTGGAAGGAAAACAATGATCAATGCACGTTAAATGGTATCAAAATACGTCGCAGATTCAGTCCAATATCGAAATATAATTAAACAAGCCGACATTTAAATTTTTGTCGTATAGTATAATCTATATTACGACAATCAGAGCAGTGGTGAACTGCAAGTTAACGTCCTTGAGCCAGGGATAAGGTAGAAATGCAAGAGTGTGCCGGCAGCTTATTTTGTCTGAAAAAAAAAAAGCGCTAAAGTGCTGAAAGAAAATTTACTGTGATCAAAAATTCTTGAACAGATTTTTGAATGATAAAATAAGGTGTGTCAGCACTGGTGGTTACTACATACAGAGATTGCAGTTTCTTTATTGTTAGTGTGCCATCAGTCCGCAATAACTGGTAACTAAGATTAGAGGGTGATATACTATCATTGAAGCTAAAACAACCTACAAACTACAGCTAAAATTAATTTAGCTTAACAACGAGTCTGCAAGTAAAACTGTGGCTCAACTCGTACAATGAAGGTAAATGCTTTAAGTAATAAACTGTAAGTTTTCTTCTTAAGCCATTTGGTCTTATCCCGGGCTTAAGGGTGATAACTAAGGGTGATAACCTGGCTTAAGGGTGATGTTTATTGCCTAAGCTGTTATTTTTATAGTATGAGTTGAGCCGCAGCGCAGCATTACTTGCGGGCTCTTGCTGTTGTGCTAAATTAAGTTTAACTACCAATTTGAAGGTATTCTCAGCCTCATTGAAAGGACATCTGCCTCTAAATTTGTTTTGACTTTTGCAAACTGATAAGTCCATAGCAAAACCAAAACTAGAATCTGGATGTCGTAACCAAGTTATGATTGCAATCGAAGCAGTATTTGTTTGAGTATTCTAATTAGTTGTTTATAATACTGCATGATTATGAATTTAAATTAATATAAAATATTTTTATGCTCAGCTTTCTTAGAAAACATCTACGGAAGAAATTCTGTACACAAAATTATTCTAAAATAATTAAAGGACTTTTCGAGTTTCGGATAGAAAAAAAAATCAGTTCTTTCTTTCTTGCAGTGGGGGGGGGGGGGGACTACTATAAGTGGCAATGCATAATAGAAAAATAGAGTTCGGAGTTTCAGATTATTTTCCAATTTTTTCAATGCAAAAATTTTTCATACTGTTATGTTTTTATTAACATAAAAGTAGTTTGGTTTCAAGGTTTAAAAGCAAACTTAATGCCTCAGAAAAAGAACTACTGGAAACAATAATAAATTAAAAACGTTTTTCTATAAATGTGCTCTACTTTATTCAAATTGGATAGAGAAAACTCAAATAGCAGGTTTATATTTAAATAAAAAATTAAGGGAAAAAAACCCTATTTTAACGACATAAGCCATCATCTCTAAAAAGAGAAGAATTTAGAATATGTTCAGAATGGACAACTTCTCCGAGTTCTTTAACAAACAGCCTTGCATTTCCAGAACACATGCGGCAGTTCTCCTAAAAAAACTATTGCCTATTTTAAAATGAGAAATATTTTTGAATTCTTTGAAATTCTCGGCTCCATTGAAATATTTCATGCGTTCTGTATCCCCCCTCCCCCCACCTTGCTTCTGCATTCCTGTTTACCTAATATGCATTCTGAAAAATATCGATTCTTTCATCTTCCTCTTCTTACAGCCGAAATAGAAATACGCAATATAATTTAAAATCCGTGAGAGTACATGGTGTGTATTTTAAGTAATGAGAATAAGTCCACAAAAAATAATTTATTAGAGATATCGCTACAAATCTTTAGTAGTCTTCAAAATATACTCCTTGAGCATCTTCACACTTCTACAGGCGACATTTCCACGCTTCATGCGCCCCCTGGAAGTCACCAACTGAAGCATCCTTCAGAGCATGCGTGCAAGCCCTTTTGCCATCATCTACGGTCTCGTTGTGGCGCCTTTTGGGGGCGGTTTTCACTTTAGGGAAGAGGAGAAGGTCTGCTGGGGGGAGGGGGTCAAGGTCAGGGCTGTAGGGAGACGTGGAAGATCTTTTGAAACTGCCTCATCGTTTTGCTTTTGAACGTCCGTTAAAACTTTCAGCACAAGTTTGTCGCAGATCTTCCTCATCCCAAGATCCTCACTGATGATTTTGTGCATAACTATTTTATCCATTCCTGGCTGTTCTGCGATCATGCGAACACTTGAACGCAGGTCTGTGTTCAGCAAATTTCGCACACGTTGCTCGTTTTCTGCGGTTCTTGATGTTGACGTGTGACCTGCACGGGGTTCGTCCTCCACGCTCTCCCGGCCTTCTTTAAACATTTTGTGCCATCTAAAACTTAAGCTTGCAATAAGCTTTCCCTGCCGTAAGCTTGCTGAATCATTTCCACGCAAAATTTGATTGCGTAACGCTGTTCAATGCTTTGTCTTATTTTGAGCTTGCACACACTTTTTTGAAGACGTCTACGCCATGCGTGATCCCGCCTCAACTAAAGCCAGCAGGCGACTGCCGAGTGGAGCGTTATTAAGGTCGAAGGCCACACTACCGACTACAACCGGTCGGAGCGCCCTCTGGTGTAAACCCACTTCCGAATAAAAATATTCTCATTACTTAAAATACAGACCTTGTATAATATGCGAAATTTGATTGATGAGCGCTCTTTAACAGTTGGGGGAAAAAGCCCTTTCTAAACCTTTGAAAGAAATCACTATAGTTACCAGTTAAAAAAAATAAATTCAATAGTTTTCAATGCATTTACGGAATTTATATTTCAGCTGTTAATAAATTAGGTTTTTTCAGTCTTTGTTTTTTGTGGTGGGAGTATATAATCAATGCAGGATGTTAAAATTTATAGTTTATGGTCGTTGTTTGAGTGCAAATTCAATTTACAACGGCAGTTACTTGCGTAATATACGACGCAACACTGCAAAAAATAAACCATTGTTTTTATAGTACAATACTAGCAGACAGCAAAGGTTCCAGTTTAACATTGTAAGATGCACAATAATAAACTGCAAAATTAGCAATTTTAGTTTATTAGTGGGTCATTCCATGTCAAGTGTCCCAAATTTCGAGAAAATCCCCGCCCTCCGATTTTGATGAAAATTTTTTTGGATGTACGTATGAGACTTGCATGAAACCATACCAAATTATAGCTCCATAAGCCTTTTGGATCAGCCAATAAAAATTATTTTATAAAGGTCACTTTTTTGTGTCTTGAAAAATATGACCAAATCGTCAAGTTTGTGCTTTTATTGCTCGCGACTTAAGGCGATTATCAGGCTCAAATTTAGTGATTCTGATCACTGTTTATGGTAGAATAGCCTACTTGTGTAACAAAAGCTCCATGCACTGTAGATTTTTTGCAATTTGCTGCCAAAGTTGGTAAACAATCGTATTTTGGAAAATTTTGACCATACGTTATCAGCTTGTATCTGCTGAGAGAATGACTTTCTGAAGCTAATTCTAGCCACGTTTGTAGCCTGATAGTTCGTCCGAAAGGTGTGCAAGTGGCATCTTCATTGCTCAAATAATTGCTGAATTATGCGAGCTGAAATTCCAGTCAAATTTCTTTTTTCTCAATTTTGTCTCAATATCAAAGGGCAATATCTTAAAAGGGTCATCTTGAATTTCAATTTTCTTTGCGTCATTGGAAAGAACACGCTTTTCTTAACTAAAAATCGTTATTTTTATTTTTGAGACAAACCAATTTCAAGGGGATATTGCAGCTCGAAAATGTGTACGTTATTCAACGTGAAATCAAAGAAAGAAAGACGTAGACCTCAAAAGTTGATGTCAATTTGTTCTATTAAAATTTACAGGAGCTATTGTACTTGTTTACCTACTATGCATTCTGTAAAAGATCGATTCTTTCATCTTACTCTTCTTACAACCGAAATATAAATACGCAATATAATTTAAAATCTAGAAACCGTGAGAGTATAATCTGCGAAATTTGACTGATGAACGCTCTTTAACAGTTGGGGAAAAAAAACTTCCTAAACATCTGAATGAAATCATTATAGTTACCAGTTCAAAAAAAAAAAAAAAGAGATTCATCATTTGCAAACGTTTTTTTTTTTTTTTTTTGAGAAAAATATGCACAACGATGCTTTTAACAGACTTAATTGAAGGAGCAAGTGGATAAAGGTGATATGTGACATTTTAAAAAATTTCTTGAAAAAAGCTTTTAAAAAATATGTTGAGTTATTTTTTTAATGGATTTTTCCTAACAGGTAAAACTGGGTCATATTCTTAGTTAGCAACCATTTCTGTGACTAAGGAGACATGGTACTGATGGACTTTTTACTTTCATCAATGGTAAAAAATAAACTTCAAAAGTTGTCACATATCACCTTCATCCACTTGCCCCTTCAATTGTCTTTCAAAGACCTTTTAACTCTGTGACTGCTCAATTTTCTAAGCGAAGTAGCTTAAAATTATGCGCATTTTTTTATGTATGAAACAATGATACGAAATTCATGTACTAAATTTACACAACGTTTGACATTACTAAGATAAATCTTATAACAAGGTTTAGGGAAAAGTTTCTACTTCATGTTCTTTGCACCAAATTCAAGCAGCATTAGCCCATTTATGCCCAAGTTTTTTTTTAACCATTTTTATTCAATTTTTATCTGCTTAAAACTCTTACTTGGAATGGTTTACATACATTTTAGGCGTAAAATAGATCGCCGTTGCCGTATTTATTAAGTTATTTAACGTCCTGTTTATGGGATATTTTGCAGACATGTGAGCAAAATACGATCTTACTTGACTTTACTTTTACAAAGTAACATTACAGAAGGCATCTGTGATCAATTTTAAGCAAATCATTTAAAAAAAGTTTCGTTTTATGAAAAAAAAGTTCGCAAAAAACATTTACTTTCTGTGGCTACCCATGCTGGATCGTTGCTTGACTGATTTGTCTGAAAATAGCTGTCAATAAATAAACTCTGATGTCCAAATAGTGGCTCTAACTGGTTTTCTCAAGAAGAAGGACCATTTAACTTGTGAAAAACAGCTTTAGTTAAATGATATACCCATTACAGGTTTTTGTATGCAGTAACTAACAAGCGTCCCGTTTTTAGGCTACTGGGCATTAGTGGGGTAATATTTTTTTCTATTTTTCGAGCTAAATTCGAAAAGGTTTCTCTTTTTGAGATGAAGTTTGAAAAAACATTTTCTTTTTGAGCAGTGACAGATTGCTTTCTTTTTGGAATTTTAATGTCGTGAAGTTTTTCTTTCAGATTGGCAATCTGCCAATGTCTCGCGTCCCGGTGCTGCTCCAATCCGGACCTGCTCACTGGCCCCTTTAGGGGTCCCAGACAGCACATGGTGGCGCAGCCTGCAATAGTCAAGTTGCACCCCCCATGCAGGACATGGTGACGAAGGAGCACACACACACACACACACACACACACACACACACACACACACACACACACACACACACACACACACACACACACACACACACACACACACACACACACACACACACACACACACACACACATCTATTGCAATTCATCATTGCCAAAAGCATAATTTTAATTCGAGATGTCAAAGTTCAAATTCAAATTCCATTTATAGAGTTCATTATTTACCATATCCGAGGAAAATGAGGTTTCAAAACAAACTATTTGTTTTCTTTTTTGCTTTAAAAATCATGAAGTTAGTTTAAAATCCATAATGTATGTTTATTTACGACAAATTATGCGTAATACACTGTTTCTTAAAGATATTCTAGCTATTTTGTTTCGCAAAAAACAACTAAAAATTGACTAATTCTAAACCATATCTTACTACCCACGAAAGGTTAAATGATTTTAGTCGCTTATACAACGTATCCTTCAATATACAAACTATTTCCATTCTACTCAGAAACATTATTCTTTTCCCCCGAGCAAAATATTGCTGCTTCATAAATAATACCTCTTTTAAAATCAGAAATAGTTGCGAAGACTTAGAAATTTACAATTTTATTCAAGTATTTCAGAAACCATTTTTTTCTTAACCTCTTTTTTTTTGTGAATATTTCATACGCGTGGTAAAAATATCGATCCAATATTTTTATTAGCGTACATTTTTATAAATGCAAAACGAAACAATAACACTGAACTCCAAGAGAAAGCAAATTTGATTTATGAAGCTCTTTCTTCAGAGAAAGTAATAAGTTTTCAATGCATTTACGGAATTTCTATTTCAGCTGTTAACAAATTAAGTTGTTTCAGTCTTTATTTTTTGTGATGGGAGTAAGTAATCAATGCAGGATTTTAAAAATTATAGTTTATGGTCGTTGTTTTTGAGTGTAAATTCCAATTTAGAATGAACCGAATGTTTTTTCGTTTGCAAAGCAGCAACAACAACTTTTTTACTATTAAAAAAAGAGAGCCAGCTAGCCTCAGTTATAAATTTTAATTTTGACTTTTTGAATTCAAGTTGTATTTTTCGTAATCACAAAATATATAAATATGATAAAAACATTTCCTTGAAAACTAAAGTTTAACTTCTTTCGGGTGTTTTTGCAACGGATACTACTTTTTAAATTTAAATTTAGAGTAAGTTTTTGCAGTGATTTTTATCAGTTTAATTTTGTTTTGCCGATTTCAAGTAGATCTTATTTTTGACGATTTTTTTGCGAAGAAAAAAATAATAATATACTTACGTGATCTGCCGCTCGGTGTCAACAGCTGACTTAAATATTTGTTATTATTGTTTTGTACATTTTTTATAGAAAAAGGAGTACACGTGAAAAATTTCTTTCGTACCTTCATTTTCCAAAAACAAGTATCAATATCTCAGAGCAAAAATAAGGTTGCAATCTTATTTCTTCGCGTAATAGAATTTTTTTGAGATTTGTTAATAGCTTATTTCTCTTCTTTATGGTATTTTATTTTTAATATCGTCAATTACTCTCATGCGCTCTTTTTGGGGGCTCATGCGAAAAAGCCTGGAGCACATAAAAACAAAATTTCAAAAATAGGACAATATCATCGTACTTCAAAGTAAAATCTCGCTGTTAAGAATTTTTTTAATTGCTTATTATGACTTTCTAACAAGCAGCCTAGTCATTAATACAATTTTAGGAGGGGGGAGGGGGTGCAAAGGTACTTAGTTCACAAATCGAATAACAGTAAAAATTGCATCTTTTTATATGTAAACACATCAATTTTTCGAAATCAGGGAGGGTGCAATTGTTCCTCCTGACCCTGCCCCCTAAATAACGGGCATGGGAAGTCTTTAAAATTATTGACATGGAAATAGTTTTGGATAAAAAAAATTAAAGCATTAAAAGTAAATAGATTATTCAAAAATTATTTCAGAGTTTAGGCGAAGACTTTTAACTTACTGGTATACTGGTTTGGAAAAGTAAAAGGCAGTACGCGCAGAAATGAGTTTCTGAGATATTTGAGGAAACGCGTTCTGGATTTACCCCTAACAAGAGGGGACATGTTGAAGTTTGATCTTTTTTCTGATTCAGACTAAACCAAATAAACAAGCTTATACAATTAATCTACTGTCTGATCTTCTTTGGTAAAACCTTCCGTGCATTTACGCATGCGTCAGGTCTTCTCTGATCTTACTAAAATAGGGGTGTTAGGGTGTTAGGGAGGATAACAATGAGGGGAAGAATAATAAAAAGCATTTTGAACTGTATCAAATAACGTGGAACGATGCTAATTTCAAATACATAGTTTAGTTGAATATGTCAAAAGGATATAGCAAATGCAAATTTTAAATCGAAAACTTTGGAAAGTTTTCACCTACAACCCATCTACACTTTTTTAAGTGAACTGGCCGCTAGTGCCAGGTGCGGTTTTCACGGACGGACACTAAAGTACAAAAATGACAATAAAGCAAAAAAAAAAAAAAGAATGCAAATGAAAAATTTGCGTTTACTCCTTTTTACCTTCCTACGGAAGTATATAGAGACCACCGCTTATATAAAACACGTTTATTACAAACAGTTTTGATTTAATAAAGGAGATGATTCTATAAAGCGGCTAATTCAATGAAGCTGGATATTGTTCTGCTTTTGATGATTTGATTCATTAAAGCGGTTGATTCAATGAACCACTGATCCAATTAATCAGCGACTACTGCAGCTCTATTAAACGATAATATATGCTCCTAATATTTAAGAACCACAAGATATGTCTCAGAGTTTGAAAGAAGCATCTCTCGCCAGATGTCGTTAGTGAGTCGCGCCCGAATCAATGGAGCATCTGGGGAGTCCGGGTATCGGAGAAACAGTCCGGCACATTCTTCGGCCGGACGAGCCACCAAATAGTCCACCTGCGTCTTTCCGGATGTGCACGACGTTCTTTTGCCCTGCGGAAAAAAAGATTTATGGACTAGTCTTTGCATTTTCTTCCTTTGCGAAACCTGGCTCTAAAACTGGTGAGTAGTGTGTAAAGTATTTCAATTAAAATTAAATGTTTTGGAAATGTAATTTCTTTTTCTTCTTGGAAGTATGTTTTAAGAGTATTGTGATGAAATCAATTTTAAGACAGCTTTTATCTTTGCCGCATGTTGGATGCTAAAGCTTTTTTTTGTTTTTCTTCAGAAAGGTTTCACATGGTTTTGTATCTTGCGCTTTTAAATTAAAAAAATTCCACTTGTTTTTTTCAGAAAACTCTTCTTGCCTTTTGAACGAGCTTTTAGTAAAATTTTCATTTATCCCTCGAGGGTTCCTTGGGGTCATATGTGACCCCAATGCAATTTCTGTTTAATATATTTTGTTAATCAACCATTTGTTTTTAATGGCATTTTGTGGCTTTTATTCTTCTAGTTTTCTATTCCAAATAATGCTATTATTGTGTTTTATTTTTCCCGAATTGCATTTTTGGCACACAAGACCCTTGGGGTCACTTCCCCAGAAGGCCAAAAAAAGAGGACGTTGCAACTTTTGTCCAAGAGAACTGGACAGAAAATGCATTGAAAAATGTCATAAGTGTTTGAAATTCACTTGCAAAAATCATGTTTTTTCAGGTCTGTAATAGATGTAAATAAATCTACAGTTATTGTAAGTTTTGCTCTAAAATTATAATTTTAATTCATAAACTAAATTTTACTTTAATTGTATCTTTTTATTTTTTGTTTTTTTAGCTTTAAAAAGTGTGTGAACTTAAATAATGCATGTAACATTCAATAATTATAATGAATTAATTAAAGGAAGCATTGGGGTCGTTTATGACCCCAAGGGTCTTGAGTGTAACTGAAATGGGAGGGACCCACGAGGGTTATATGGATTTTCATTATTCAATGAAGACACATTTTCAGATACAAAGACTAAACTAGTTTAATTTATTATTTAGAAAAGAAAATTATTTTATAAATACATTGACGTTTCTTGGAACCGTGTTATACATGATATAGCGCTTATATCTAAATCGGTTTTGAATATCTAATGAAGTTAAAAGGAAAAATATTACATATACCGATTAGAAGGCTGTCGCATGTTAGCATTTTTTTTTAATTTTTTTTTTTCATGTTTGAAGGTTTTTATATGCTGCCTTTTTGTACGGAAACAGTAAGCAAGTGAGAAAAAACTAATTTTAAAATTTATATATGCACAATTAAAAAAAAAAGTTATTTTTTATTAGCATATGTTGTACAGAACAATATTTGTAATGAAATGTTATCTTGTTTTCAATCATGTCACTATTTATGCTCAAAAAACCGCCGTAATGTTTTAGCAGAAATCAGCGCGAGAAAGCTTTTGCAATTAAAAAAAAGTTGACTTTAATCAAAATTTCTACACAACAAAACTGCAAGTGTAGGCAATAAATCACGAATTTCATTTCTAATCTTATCATGCACAGATTAATTTAGTGAAATATCTGCTTACTTGCATTCAAATGCAGTTTCTACAAAATTATATCAAATATACAGTATTGATAGATATTTGTAATAATATTGATAAGTAAAAAACAATAATATTCATTGCCAAATAAAAAAAAAAACTTTATTTTGCTTAAAATTGCACTACTTCTTCGTTAATGCGTGTCGACAAATCTACGGTACTATCATTCAGTCGTAATGATTATGTTAGGTTATCAGTTCAAAGAAGACAATGTTTTTTAACGATAACACAACCGCATATAATAAGAGTTTTTATTTTTTTCTTATATGGGTCATTTTCACCATATGCTTACATTTCAAAAATTTTAAGTAATTTTTTTAATTTGCTATTTTCTTTTAGAAACACTAACAGATGTTTAGTCACATATTGTAGGTGTGTGAAAAAATAATTGGTTGTACACTTTGATGAATAATTAAGTATTCAAATGCTGTTGTAAAACTTTAAGTTGCAAGGAAAATTGTCGTCCGTTAACATACAAAATCAATATGAAATCTCACTTTTAAACTATATCATAGAGCCTAGAACCAACTTCATTTGAAATTATTTGCGCCCTGAAGCTTAAAACGATGTTTGTGATGATTAAAATATTGATCAAAAACTCTATGGTAACGGATTTGACATTTGGTAACGGATTTGACTAGAAACGGACTTGACATTTCAACCAAAATGTGAAATTATGGCTAGGTTGTCGAATTTAAAAATTGAACAACAATATGCATTTTCTTAGAGTTGTATAATAAACAATATTTCAGGGTAAAAGTTTAGAAAAAGTAAAAATTAATACTAAAATCTTTGGTAACGGACTTGACAAAGAATAAAAATACGCACCTGGATAAAATTTTGTGCGAAACGCCACAGCAATACTTCTCGACTCAGGGAAACAAAATGGTACAAAATAGTTACGTCACTAATTTGTTAAGTTAACTGAATACGTGTTACCATCTTTTGACTTCCATAAATATTTTTTTCAGTTAAAATATTCTTAGGGTAACGGACTTGACAAGAACTTCTGGACAAAATATATTCATACATTTCTTATTGAAATAAAATTACTATTGTCAATATTTATCATGAATACCATATACTAATAGTCAATATATAAAAATACTGTGTTGCATTTACTTTTTTTGACCATTAAGTATAGGAAAAAAATAGCTGAACTTGCGAAAATTGGAAATGGACAAGCGTTTTTGCCTTGATTCT
Organism: Uloborus plumipes; assembly: GCA_038373865.1. Taxonomy (NCBI): domain Eukaryota; kingdom Metazoa; phylum Arthropoda; class Arachnida; order Araneae; family Uloboridae; genus Uloborus; species Uloborus plumipes. The sequence goes on from JAXGGA010001428.1 coordinate 54,970, forward strand.
CATTTTTAAAGACTTATATAAAAATAAATAAATAAATTTCAATAATTTGTTGAGTGATAGAATTTTTTTGGGGGTATTTCTTGCAGAAAATAATTTTTCGCATTGAATTTAAAACATAAGTTATGCTTCAAAATCGTCTTTTTAACCTCCGGACAGCAAATGTAAGCAAATTTTGAAAATGACCCATATACAAAATTGAAAAAGTATGCAATGCTTCATTGATATCAGCACTATTACTAAATGTTTTCCGATGTACGAAAACTAAATGAGATTTTAACAAATCCTCAAATTGAACGATATACAGTGCTTATAACTCTCACTTATACGCCGCCTCATTAATGCGCCTTTTTCACTTATACGACGATTTTGAGTGGCCCCAGCACATTCCATAGCAAAATAATGATAGTATCGTTCGTTTATGCGTCACTCTAAAGATAAATATTTCACTTATGCGTCGAATTTTCCCTAAAATGTATGAAAATTTATTAATTTTCTTTAAAAAATAAGCATTTTTCTTTACTTTCCTCTTTAATCTTTCGCCTTTATTGCTCTTGGAAGGCAATTGTTCCGCATGAACTAGAGTTCGGAGAGGGACAAGTATCTATTATGCATCGTTTTAAAGGGAACAGTTTGTAATTAGGTATGCTACAACTTTTGTTTTCTCTTAATCATTATAGTTACGTTACAGTAATTGCCAAACTGTATGTAATATGTCCCTTTTCTATAGAAACATTCTCTCTCATTAGAACCTATGTTGAGTTTTAGTCCTTTAAATAGGCTTGTTCACTTATGCGTCTATCTCACTTATGCGCCTTTTTCTGTTGGTCCCTAGGGCAGGCGTATAAGTGAGAGGTCACTGTATTGCAAACAAGCACAGAGGTAGCAAGGAGTTTCAGAACGCAATCAGCAGTTAAAGTTAGCTTTAGAAATACTTCGTTCAAAACTTTCTCGCTCATCTTTCACTTGTATTGCAGAACAATCCTTCATTTATCTAAATAGTAAATTGTATTATTGTAAATTATTGTATTATCGCGGCTTCGAAACTGCAGGTGAGGTTTCCGTGTATTCGGAAAACAATTGCGTTGTTGTTGTCGTTTCTTTTCCTTTTTAAAGATCTGACATAAGTCTGATCAACTCCAGTAGGTTGTTGACTCTCAAAAAAATCTATGACAAGCAGTTGATTAGATGTACAATTGCGTTATATTTGCGAATGAATTCAGCCCTACTTTAAAAATAACTTTGGGAGTAACGAGAATAATTTAAAAAATGGAAAACAAAGCGAATTTGACGGCGATGTTTTTCCATTGTTGTCAATTAAAAACAATTTTAATTGTTATTTTCTTGCATGTAAAACATCCTATAATGCTTCCTTAATTCAAAAAGAAAAAATATTATACATCAGGAGAAAACACATGTAATGCGATTTTCAATGGAATACTGAAGTATTCAATATTCATTACGAAAAATAATATTTGCTGAAATCCATTGAATAACGACAAAGTTTAAAATACACTAATACCTTTGTACGCATATAATAGCATTGTTATGGCAATTTCTTTTTTGTACTGCCTTGAAGTTACAATTTTAGCTACGTAAATACATACGTGTTTATAGAAATGTTTATGTAATTTATTGCGCACTGTTTTTGTAATGAGAGAAAACAAATCATAGCTAAAGAAAACTAATTGTCAATGTGCTTGTTTACTTATTATAACTGTAGTAATTTGAAAACAAATAGTGTATATACGCATGTATGTATAATATACATATATGGGCGATTCTCTATAAACTGGTAATTGGCTGTCCGGACTGAGTATTTTAAAAATAATAAAGTAATAAAGTAATTATCACTCTTAATACAAGTAAAGCATTAATACTTTGTGGACCAATTGTATTTGGAGTGATAACAATTTAATTTTTTTTCTAGAAACTATCTGAGCGCCAAAAACAGTCTCCGGGCTGCCCAATCCCATAGTCTAACTGTTAAAGATGGTATTTCGAAAAACCTATTAACACTACACAAATTTGGCAATTAATATCTAAAAATAGAATAATGAAGCTATATTTTTCTTATGAAATAAGGTATAATTATGTATTTCTAAAACTTAAAATTGTCATGTAAACTCTGTCCGGAGTTTTTTCAAACAGTCCCCTGCAACGAATTCAAACCTGTAATACGAAAAATCTATAACTTTTGCAAGTTCTTTTTGGCATGAAATTTAAAGTAATCAGTGTGAATTAGCCGGAATCACTGAGAACGGTGTTGAAACGCTACTTTGCTTAGTTTGAGAGCCACATTTGTGATGAAAGTATGCATCAGGGTCGTTGCGAAAACAGTCCTCTGGGAAGTGATTTTATTAATGTCAATTAATTTAATTATAAAACATATAAGTTATTATGTCCACGATTTGTGCCTAAATTTATAGGTAGTCTCGTCACTAATTGTGTTCCAATAGTTTCGCAGATATTACGCAACAAAGAGCAAAAACACAGTCACCTGGCACAGTCCCCTGCCTAGTTATACTAGGCGGGGGACTTACCCCCTATCATGATTTATCAGAAAAACACAAACTTCAATCGGCCCTCTTTCAAACCAAAGTAATAGATTCATTTTCTGAGCAATAGTATTATAATTATACGAACATTTCAAAAAACCGTGCCCGGACAGATTTCGTGTGAAAAATGACGAGTTTACAGAGAATAGCCCATATACATTCAGAGGGTAGGAGGATTATTATTTTTTTCAAGTATGTAAATCCTCATTGGCAATTTTAAACTTGTGATATGCACGAAAACATATCAGTGCCCCCCCCCTCAATGAAATATAAAAATAAAATTTCAATTGATGTAATGTATTTTGTGGTTAAATATATTTTGTACTTAAATAAATAAGCATCCAAATGTTAAAAAAAAAGCAAATCAAATCCTAACCCCCATTTATCCATGTTGTTAAAGTTTTGCGTAAAGCACATTGCTTGAAATATGCTTGCCGAAGCGTTATTTACGAGGTATCAGACGCTGATACTTCCTTAAAAATTTTATTGCCACGCTGCAGTGTTCATGCATTTTTTTTCAATCCTTCGTTAGAGTTTTCTTGCCAACAAAGTACCGCGAATAAAAAAAATTCAAACAGCTAAACGAAACTGCATCGAAGAGGGGGGGGGGGGATTGGAAGCTTCTTTTTAGCCTACTTTCCCGTTAAAAATGAAAGAAAGACGAAAAAAGTATTAAAAGTAGCTTAACGCATCCAAAAAAATATCGCCAAGTCAAAAAATATCGCCAAGTTAAAAAAAATATCGCCAAGTCAAAAAAATATCGCCAAGTTAAAAAAATAAAAAGGTAAAATGAATATCGAAAAATTAAAAATTTGAAAGTAGGGTATTGAGATGGGGAATTTGTGGGTCGGTCGGTCGGTCTGTCTGTCCCCCCCTAATAACTTTTGAATGAACATTCCGATTTGGACAAACTTTGTGTTGTTGGAAAGATCTCGGCGAGTTTGATTTTTCGATTTGAACAATTTTTGGTTCAACTTTGAACCGTTCAAACAACCTGTCCCGGGATGCTAACTTTTGATGAAACAACCCGATTTGAACAAACTGTTTTTTGTTCGAAAGATCTTATCAAGGATACTTCATTCCCGTATTTACATTTTCGATTTGAACAATGTTTCGTTCAACATTGAACCGCTCAATCAAGCTGTCACCCCTAATAACTTTTGAGTGAACAGTCCGATTTAAATAAACTTTTTTTTTTTGTTCGAAGGATCTCAGCAAGGATACTTCATTACCGTACTTAAATTTTCCATTTGAGCATTTTTTCGTTCAACATTGAACCATTCAAGCAACCTTTCCCCACCTAATAACTTTTGAGTGAACCGTCCGAATAGAATAAACTTTTTTTTGTTTGAAAGATCTCGGAGAGGCTTTCCCATACATTCCCATATTTCGCTTTTTGATTTGAACCATTTTTCGTTCAATATTGAACCGTTCAGAAAAAAAAAATTAACATTTAGCGTCTACCGAGAATTTAAGTTGAATGTTGATCGTGAACTTAAAGTCAGATTTCCTTCAAACTAACTTTGTAAGAAAATGGTTTTGATATGTAATGTTTGTAAAGTACTTTTCTGAGTAATCTTCTGTGAGGACTCTGATTCCGACTCCGACTCCGTAAACATGGCGGAAATGCAGGCTGAGAAAAAAAAAATGACTGACTGTGCAGACGATTTTTTGTTTATTTTTTCCATTTGTTTTATTTTATTTATTATTATTATTATTATTATTATTATTTGGCAGACGATTTTTTTTGTAACAAAATTTTTTCATTCACGAGAACATTTTATTCGTTATTTATATTTAACAACTGGCAACGGATTAAAAGTGAAATTCGAGACATTTTATTAACGGACGAGCTTTTTTTTCTTCTTTCTTTGACAATATGTGTTTTGATGCTCTTTGTACTTTTATTTATTTATTTTATTATTATTATTAGTATTATTATTATTTTTTTTGACAACGATGGATAATTTTTTCTACGGAGGAACTGTAACAGTACACTCTTTAAAAGGTGCGACAAAACTTTATTCATTCGTTAATTACTTTTTACGTGTCTATTTCATCTGATGACAGGGGTATATTTTGCTTTTCGAAATCAGCTGTAAGTGCTAAAAAGGTATGTTTGACATAATTTTCAGTCTCAGATAATCAAGAGAATAATGATCAGATGCGAGAATGCCGATGTCGATGTACGGGAAAGTAGGCTCGTTTAGTTCTTGACAGAACTTCTTGTTAAATTTTGTAATGTTTTCTGATTTCATGATGGACCTCGAGCGTCGTGTCGTGGTAGTCCTTCTGCCAAAGGCAACCTACCAAAGCCTTGCGTCCCGGTACAGCAGCTCCCTTCTGCTCCGTTGCCCGCTGCAGGGGTCCATGCAGGACATGGTGGCGCAGCGAGATGGAATCAGCAGTCCCGTAATTTAGGGGGGCAGGGGGGTCAATCGCCCCCCCCCCGACTTTGGGAAATCAATGTATTGGCATATAAGTGGGTGTGGTTTTTGCCACTTTTTGGTAAATTTTACATTCTGTATGCACCCTTTGCCCCCCCCCCCCCTGGAAATTTTCGAAATGACGTCCCTAGGAATCAGATAGTCCCGCTGAACCACGCTGCAGGACATGGTAGCGATGGAGTACACACACACACGACCGCCTTTACATGCACATGGAGATGCACACAGGACTACACACTAGGGTGGGGCGAAAAATAAAAAGTTGTTCATATCAACTTCTAATAGCTGCCAAAAGTTGTCTTTGGTGATAGTTAGCTTTTGTGCAAAATTTAGGAAAAATCGGTTAATATCTTCAGGGGGCGCTGCAATCGCAAAGTTTTACCATAGCTTTTATCGGGATTTTATGGTTAAAATATGAAAAACCATGCCGTTAGCTAATCTCATTGCATTTTTTTACTCATAAGATAGATTCATGCATTCAAAGCATATGAAATAACTCACAAAAAATTATTTTATGTGATATATTTATATTTCAAGCATTTAAAAAGAAACAAAAACGTGAAAAAAAGTGATTTTTTTGAAAGATAAATATATTGTATAAAATAATGTTTGTGAGTCATTTCATATGCTTTTAATGCATGAAAACATCTTTTGAGTAAAACAAAAACGCAAAGAGACTAGCTAAAGGCATTCTTTTTGATATTTCAACCATAAAATCCATAACAAAGCTATGGTAAAACTTTGCGATCGCAGCGCCCCCTGAAGATATTAACCGATTTTTCTCAAATTTTGCACAAAAGCTAACTATCACCAAAGACAACTTTTGGCAGCTATTAGAAGTTGATCTGAAAAACTTTTTATTTTTCGCCCCACCCTACTACACACTCACACTCACACTCACCTATCACAATCCGTCTTTGCGAAAAACATAATTTGAATTCAAAATGTTAAAATTCAAATTCATTTTATTCATTTCAATTGAAGGGTCAGGGGGAAAAACCACGGTAGTCACATTTGATTCATTTTGAGAAAAACGAAATTTAAACTTTACGAACTCATAAACTTCCCCAGTATATTTATTCTGAAACGACAATAATACATAAACTACAGTGTTTTTTCACGAATATTGCATATACTAAACGAAATTACACTTATTTTTCTAACAGGTGGTAAATCATCAGTTTAAATTCAACAAAAAGTGGACTACCGTGGTTTTTCCCCCTGACCCTTCAATTGTGTTGTAGAAATCACTTTGATTCCTTTCAACCTTAGTTAAGTTTTTTTTTTTTTGAAATATAGTTACAGTTTGTGTTTAGAGGATAGTTTTACAACATCAGTGAAAAAGAGTTAAGCAATTTGTAAGCTAAGTAATAAAATTCCCTAACATTTAAAGTAAGCAGCAAAATTGGTACAAAGACTGCATAAAATAGTGGTACTATGAAAAATTTTCTATCCTAATAAAGACTAACCTAATAGTGGGGAAAAAAAACATTAGTCATTCATAAAGCGCTTGCTCTGAGTTATGACTATCAGCGTAGCAAAACGGACCACAACTTAATTAGCTCGACATGTTTCCTTTTTCTCATCACGTACATGTACTTTATCTTTCATCCTTTTACTGTCTGATTTACTTGCTACTGAGTTATTATGTATCATCTTAGTTATACCAATTTAAGTAATTTTCATTGTGTCACGCAAATTTCATTCTTTTAAATGGTAAAAAAAAGTCTAGTATTGGCAAAAAATGGTGAAAATGTCCATTCTTTATTTTTTTACAAATAGCTCTATTTTAAAATTTGCTAACTAAGAATGTTTTGTTTTAGGGCATAAAAAATTTAGCATCACTAAACTTGGCATTGAGTGGTTCGAATAAATTTCTTGTTAACGATTGGAACTATTTTAGTATTTCGATTTTTTTAGTTAAAAAATAACGAAAAGTGTTTGAAATAATAATAATAAAAAAAAAAAATGTGATATCTCTTCTGATTTTTTTAAAGAGGGGGAGGAAGGAGCAGGGTCTCATCTTACTGTAAGTTTTCTTACCTTTCTTATTCTAAGAATAAGTAAACAAAATATAACAATAATACGTTCTTCAATGAGCTTGTCTATATTTTAAGAAAAAACATGTTCTTTGAAACAATTATTTATGTGACTTAATTGTGAAAAGGAATTTCTAAAATTGATGCATTAATGAATTGTCTATAACTATATTTGGTGGTATATTAGGTAAGAAACCACTTGTGGCCGAAATAATCAAAGCATAGCTTAATTAAATGTGCTCTGACAGTTTAAAGTGTCTCATAAGTAAATATGCACCGTGTGCTTAATTTTAATGTAGTACGTTCGTTTTTTACGAAATGCTGAATTATTTATTTCATTAAATTCTTCTTCAAAATATGTATTAAACATTTGAAAAAGAAGTATGGGTTTCACGCACTTTTTACTAATGTTCAAATTGATTTGAGCAGTGTGTCATAACCAATGTCTCCAACACATTTTGTAATAAGTGTTAATCGCATACATTTTGTTGTCATAACATCTTCTTCTGAAAACTAAAGAATTAACGAAAACTGTCAGAGTTTTTTAATTTTCTCAGATGTTTAAATGAACTGCGTTACTTTTAAACTTATTTTTTAAAACTTCAAAGTTCATTTGAGTTATGAATTACAAAATTAAATAGAAATTCAGATTCAAAAATAGTTCATAAATAACATCTAAATGAAAAATGTATAAAGTATTCTGGTTTTACTAGTATTTTACTCTGCTGCCTTTTCTGCTTGTGAAAAAAGAAGTAGATATAGTTTTAAGCAGCGACAATGATATATTTTAGACTCATTAAAAAGTATAAAATACCACCATATAACATTCATAAGTACTTATTACGAAAGTGGAATCATGTGAATCTAAGTTCCTGGTTTAGTTCAAGTGTAAAAAAAAAAAAATACCATTTGCCGACAGAGTGGTATAGTGGTTAAGACGCTGACCTCTTACGCCCAAAAGCGCGGGTTCGAACCTGGCTCCAGTCGGTGGATTTTCATGATGCAGAAAATCGACAGCGCTCATGTTGTATGATTATGCGGCATGTAAAAGATCCCTCGAGTACTTGTTTGGCTAAAAGTATATGGTGGCAAAATTAAATTCCTAGTACAGTTTCGCATCGAATAGAGCCCAGGTGCCTCCATCTAGTGGGGAAACTGGGCGTCAAAAATACTTGTGGCAATGGTATCCCGCCAATGGTGGTGCCACATGAAAGAGTGGATGCCGCTTTGGGTAATGCACTAGGTCTGCAAATGGCAAGAAGCTAAACGCAGCCCCATTTGAAACAAACAAACAATTTACCAATTTAATTGTCTATGCTGTATGTGAGTATGACTTATACTTATTGACTTTCATAAAATAAAACCTAGTTCAAGTACTTTTATGTTAAGCATCGTAAAATATTTTCGATGATACTCTTGTTTTTTATGTTCATATAAGAGCGAGAATAACTGGTAATGTTTTGAAAAGAGTATTTTTGCTGCGTGAGACATGGTTATTTATTTAATCGTTTTCAGGAAATATTGCACAATGTTGCCCCTTTAAACTTGGGCTTTCATTCTATTAATAATTTTAATCAGAAAAAAGGCTAAAAAAAACTAAAGAGGTGTATCCACTTTTTGAAAAATCTGCCCGATTTATTTAATGATGCAATTTCTTTTTTTTCCCACCTTAAGTTTAGCGTTTTGTAAAAAGAATTCCGTCCAGTTTTATGGATTTAAAAATAAACAATTTTCATAATTATCTCATAAGTTTTTCACTTTGGTTATTTGCTCTGATGTTTTTCTTTAGTTTATCGAACTTGATTTTGAAATTTTTGTCGGTTTCAATTATACGAACTGGCGAAGGAATTGCCTATAAGTTTTAACTAGGTATGAACATTCAATCGCAAATGTTTACCAATTTTTTTTAGATTTCGTGGAGTTTCATTTTGCAAAAAGGTATTTCTTTTCATTTAAGCTTTTGAAATTTATTGAAGAAACACTCCTTTTCTAAGATCGGAGAACAGATAGTCAAAATTTCCCCTTGTTACATATTATTCAGGGCTTTTCCAGTCGGCCACCTTGTCTAGTTGTCAGAGAAGTGTGAGCGAATAGGGGAGGTTTCGGGCTATAATCCCGGATCGAGCACCGATGTACTTTTCTTTAATTATCCTTGCCCTTTCCATGTGTGAATGGAAAGTAGCCTTACCTTAGTAGTAGTTATCTTAGTAAAGGCGTTGAAACACTCCTTTCTTAAGATCGGAGAACCGATAGTCAAAATTTCGCCCTTGTTGCATATTATTCAGAGCTTTTCTAGCTGGCCACTTTGTCTAGTTGTCAGAGAAGTGTGAGCGGATAGGGGAGGTTTCGGGCTATAATCCCGGATCGAGCACCGATGTACTTTTCTTTAATTATCCTGGCCCTTTCCATGTGTGAATGGAAAGTAGCCTTACCTTAGTAGTAGTTATCTTAGTAAAGGCGTTGAAACACTCCTTTCTTAAGATCGGAGAACCGATAGTCAAAATTTCGCCCTTGTTGCATATTATTCAGAGCTTTTCTAGCTGGCCACTTTGTCTAGTTGTCAGAGAAGTGTGAGCGGATAGGGGAGGTTTCGGGCTATAATCCCGGATCGAGCACCGATGTACTTTTCTTTAATTATCCTTGCCCTTTCCATGTGTGAATGGAAAGTAGCCTTACCTTAGTAGTAGTTACCTTAGTAAAGGCGTTGAAACACTCCTTTCGAGAGCCGATATTCAAAATTTCGCCCTTGTTGCATATTATTCAGGGCTTTTCCAGTCGGCCACCTTGTCTAGTTGTCAGAGAAGTCTGAGCGGATAGGGGAGGTTTCGGGCTCCAGATAGGGGAGGGATGTACTTTCACTCTCCTCTCCTTTCTTTGTGTGAATATGTTGTGCTTTGAATGGTTGCCTACCCTATAAACGTGTCCTACTGGCATGTTTGTGTACTGTGGAAGTTGGACTTCTCACCAAATGACGGTACAGTTTGACAAGTGAAGCAGCGCACTCCAAATTGCCAACCTAGTTGGCACAAGACAACAACCAACAGTGCTTCTCTAGGGAGGAGCCAGAATTTCCTGCAATTATGTTGGAGAAAGAAAAAAAGGAGAGATTTTGTGCTGTGTTTTATTGTTATAAAACATAAATCAATGAAATTAATCGAAAAATCATTTTTAACGATACCTATACGTGCTTTACAAATGAACCAAAATGTTCGTTTAAACCCTTTGGGATAAGTTTCATCTTATAGCTCGCGTGCTTTTGTCACGTACCGTAAAGTCGGGTTACTTGGACCCACAAGAAGGTTACTTGAGCCCACAGTAAAATGATAAAATCTGGGTTTGGTACTAGCATTAGAGACTGCAGAGTGCTTCTACCTAGAGGAGAAACGAGGAACTACGTGCAAGTCTTCAACTAATAAGTACCAAACCTAGATTTTATCATTTTACTGTAATGGGCTCAAATAACCCCCTAGGGTCCAAGTAACCCGACTTTACGGTAGTTCAAAAACGGTTAGCCGTGAAATTCTGAAATCTTGTACTTAGGTATTGTATAAGGGCAACCCGTACAGTCTGATGCCGAGCAGTGCCTAAATATGCTCTTTTTTACTAGGCCATTTCTCCAAAACAGGTTTCTTACCATTCATGATATTATCCGCAAAAAACTAAAATATCTGAGAATAGCGAGTTCATTCAAAAGTGCTTAAAATTAGAAATGGACCGAGGCTTCGCTTCGGTCGAAGCATGAGGCGTGATTCAGCCGCTTCAGCCAATACTAATTTATGTAGTAAATTATCAGTTTACAATTATAATTACATAAAATATTGTTCTTTAAACTATACGAAATTATAAAATATAGTAAAACACAGAAGAAAATTCTTTAAAATGAGATATTAAGCTAAAACTGCTGTTTAACATTAAGAATATTGAAACATATGGAGTATAATATCACATTGTATAAACTTATTATACACTCAATGCTAAAACTTCAATGTGTGCAACAGTCAAAGCTTCGGTATTCGGCGCTTCGGTCAAATCCCGCTTCTCGCCATCTCCACTTAAAATGTTTCAAAACATAATAAAATTGTAACTTTTGATCATACAGTGTATTGTGGATTAATCAAACGATGTAAATAAGGAAAAATAAGAACGTAAACATAACATTAGAAAACTGCTTACTGCCTCCGAGTTGATGTTGGAATATTCCAAAAGAATGCTGGTTTTAAGCATTGGTGCAATGGAGAAGAATGGTGAGGGAAAATACTTTCAGGAAATAAATGGATATAGTTGATGGCTTTCTATGAAAAGTATTTTCAAATGTGAAAATTTTATGGCAAACGCATTACTTTTAGGAGGATGAAAATGATTTGAAACTTGAAAAATGCCCAAAATACAAAATAAATATTTGAAAGAATTGACCAAGTATTCGATAGAACGAAGTAATATCTTTAAAAAATGTAAATTCATACAAAAGAATTTTTAGTCAAATTAAATATTGTGTAAAACACGTTAATTTTGATACGAGTTACTTCTTAGTACACGTTTACTGTCCCAATAATGTGGCGCATAACGTACCGATGCATAAAATATTATAAATTCTTATATTATTGTGAGTGTTCAGATTGTCCAAAATTTATTACAAATATCAAAGGTTAAAAGTTGCAAGAGATAATTGATAAAATAGAAAAATAATCGTTAGTGAATTAGATATAGTTTTTACTGCTTCAAAGCTGCATTAAAAGTTACTGAAAGTTTGCTATACAAGACAAAGACTAACGTTTTTAAACATTCCGTAAGTGCTGAAAATGTAACTACAGAAAATTCTTCCATGTTATCCATTGCATTTAAAATACAGTAGAGTCTCGAAAATCCGAGTCTCAAAAGTCCGAGGTTCCGCTTAATCCGAGGCTCTTTTATTGACATTTTAAGGTCTATCTTCAATAGCTAAAAAGATAATCTGCATTAAAATCTGAGTATAAGAACCTTTTTCTGTTGGAAAATTTTCTTTTGTACTCACAATAAAGTAGTAAAAAATGTATTGAGAGGTTAGACGTCAAAGACATTTATCAAGTGTCACGAAATATTCTTTAACTACTAGACATATATTAAGATATGTTTTGGAAATAATAACTCGATATGTAAAACGACTTGAAATTAAGTTTATCTTACTTATGACGGTCTAAAAGTGTTACGTTTCTACTGTTAAGAATTTTTTTCGGATAATCCGAGTTTTCAGTAATCCGAGGTGGCATGAGCCCCAATTACCTCGGATTTTCGAGACTCTACTGTATATTCATTTATAAGATTAAGCTTCTTAGGTCACCTTCGATGAACTTTTATGTTCAGATAAAGAAATATTCTACGTACAGGGTGGTTATAAATTAACGTGAGGTCTTTGGAGCCCTCTAGCACCCGAAGTATTGGGCGAAACATTGTCATATTTCATGGGTGCACATATTAGACCATGGGATTTTGATTTCGAAAAAAAAAAAAGTTTAAAAAATCGCCACCAGGAGAAATTTTGGCGTTTTAAAAGTGTATTACTGTTAATATTGCAAATTAAATTTGAAAAAATGCTGTACAAATCAATACCGTAAAGTCGGGTTGCTTGGACCCACAAGGAGGTTACTTGAGCCCACAGTAAAATGATAAAATCTGGGTTTGGTACTAGCATTAGAGACTGCAGAGTGCTTCTACCTAGAGGAGAAACGAGGAACTACGTGCAAGTCTTCAACTAATAAGTACCAAACCTAGATTTTATCATTTTACTGTAATGGGCTCAAGTAATAGGGTCCAAGTAACACGACTTTACAGTATCGCAAAGAAAAAATGATTGTTATTTACAAATGAGGTTTAATATGATCGCCGTTGAATTTCTTATTAAAAAAAAAGTCACCATGAAGAAAATAGTTGTGCAGTTAACCAAATAGAATGTAACGATTTGCACAAACGCATTGCATTTAGAGATCATTTGTATGAAATCACGGGCTGAGAGAATTCTCATCATTCTGATCTCAGATATGGCTTTTACCTTGTGGAACCGTGCTTTGTTAGTCAAGCTATATTACCAGCGAAATGAAAATGCCGATGCAGTGCACTGAAAAGTGTTGTGCATCGAAAAATGTTTCTGACATTGCAAGTTTGAAAGATATCATAACTTTAAAAGTCAGAGAAATCCTGATATGTTATGAGCTGCGGTGGAAAATGTTGTGCATCGTATGCAGTTCTTGCAACTTCACAATGGTGATCATATTGAACAACATTTGTGATAAAATCAGCCATTTTTGCAAATGAAATTGATGCATAATTTCTCAGTAGCATTTAATTCTTCGATAATCAGAGTAATACACTTTTGCAGCGCCAAAATTTCCACTGGTGACAATTTTTTAAACTTTTTTTTATTTCAGAAATCGAAATCTCATGGTCTAATATGTGTGCCCATGAAATTTGACAATGTTTCGCCCAGTACTTCACGTGCTAGAGGGCTCCAAACACTTTACGTTAATTTATAACCACCCTGTATATGTGAACATGGTGGGACTTATTAAGGCACATGGACGCTAAATAACTCATAGTATTCGAAATCTGCTAAGGAAACTGCTCTCTTAATAGTTTCCTTTTACTGTTTAGTATGGAAAGCCACTCATTAAGTAAAGTTTTATTTTAAAACCATATTTAAAGCAGGTTTTGCAAACAATGTATTTTGTATTTCATGTTTTTATTATATTTCTGTGCGTTGTTATTTTGTATAATGTGCGACAATGCATAGTTGGAATTTGATTCTATTTGAGGACTCAATGCTGTTGAAACATAAAAGTTTCAAAATTTAAGGATCAAATTCCTTATTCAATTCTATTCATCTTTGCTTGAATCTTTTTGCTACCATTCCGCCGGACCTTTTACTTGGAGACTCTTATTGGTATTACTTCTTTAGTTACGTTTTTATCCTAATCGTACTTCCCTCACCTTTTCTACAGTGGAAACTCAGATTTCTCATTTTTTATCATTAGGACTGAAAAATAAAAGCCTATGTAGAGAAATGAAAATAGTCATTCTTGTAGCCCACCGCTGAAAAATAAATAAATAAAAACCTCTTCGCAACGCATACCTGTTCATGGCCGTCCTATTTACTTTTTAACCTGTGTTATTTAAAAATCATGAAAAAAATAATAATTTGCTTTACATGTAAATGCTACAAAGTGTTCTAGTTGAATTATTTTGACTTGGTTTAACTATTTTAAATAAATGTCTCATAAGGAGCATGGTCAACATTTTAAAACATATTGCGTTTAATTGCCTAAGCATAATCATGGCTAAAAAAATTAACGAAGAACTGCTAGTGATTAACAAGAATAATGGCCATTGCTGAAGCTAACCTAAAGGTTATAAATACCATTATTAGTTTATTGAAAACTTCTTTGCCTTGGTAAGAATGTTAATGTTATTGGTTGACTATAAACGAGTAGTCAGTGAATAGTTTCTTCCAAAATTTAAGCACAAATCCAATATATTTTGAACTTAAAGCCTAAAAATGAATAACTATAATCCTCGATAACACATAACACAACTGATAAGTAACCTATGAATCGATAATTTTTTGATAGGAATCTTAAAGATTATTTATCGATCAATCTCTACACTTAATTTCTTTTACAAGCGCACATTTTAAATCGCCCCTTAAAGCAAGCACACGCAAAAAATTAAGATAAGCTCCATAATTTATTCATATTTTTTACGATCGTCAATAAAAATGCTGCTGTTTAATTACCCTTTTATTACTGCTGTCCCGAATCCAAAAATCCTTTAACTGCGAACGAACTGGCTGGATTGGCGATTATTTATTTTTATTTAGTACATATCTTGGGGCAATCATTAACGCTTCAGAAATCCGTAATCACTTGTTTTAATCATTAAGTAAGATAGCTAATGCCTCGCTCGTAATCCATTGTTTTTGTTCTGGAGCAAATAAATACTCCGCTGGCAACGGCAAAATCCTGGCTGATGTATGATAATTAGCAAGGGTATTAAATTTATTGCTGCTTATTAGTGAAAGAAATGTTTCATAATGAAGGCTTTTTTTAGGTGCTTTTTTTCTGAGTGTTAATCTATTTTTTTTTTGCGATTATTCTGTTTGAACAACAGAGTTTCATTACAGCGCCCTCATCATAACCGTTAATTTGTAACATTGCATGAAATTGGTGTTGTTGGGAAGGTCTACAGAAAAGGCATTTAATTTATTTGGATATAATACGAGATTCTATACATCAAACTAGATCATTATGTAGGGGCTTACTTTACTACATTGTAAAATATAAACTGTTGTTTTTACATTAATACTGGCAGCACAAGTTGCAGTTTAAAACTGAAATGCACAGCAATAAAATGTAAAATTGCTAATTTTACCGTAAGAAACTGCAAAATTTCTAATTTTAGTTTTTTACTGTGCATTTTACAGTTTTAAAGTAGAACATGTGCTGCCAGTATTATACTGCAAAGCCAACAGATTATTTTTCTGCAGTATACATCTTATATTTGAACAATACAAAATTTTTGATTGGTGATAGGATGCTTTTTGATTAATTTACTAAGTTTTATTTAAATACAATGCCGTAAAATGGGTTAGGGTTGACAGCCTAAAACGGATCACTTAAGTCTGGCTGAAGTTTAGTCAACTAGTTATTGGTCTGCATTTCACGAAATTTTCGGTATCTTTTCACGCATTAATAATTTACTAGTCACAAACGTATGAATAAAATCTATAAATGGTTGATAATAAATAGGTACAGGGGTGCCCACAGGGGGGGGGGGATTATGGCGCAAGTTGCGCCATCAAAATTTGGTGGGGGGGGATTTTTTAAACTAATTATTTATTTCTTTATTTAAATTAGAAATTAATTTATTTTTAAAATTAAATAATTTACTGATTTTTTAAATGTAAATTATTCATTAATTTATTTTTGTAATTTAAACTATTTATTTATTTATTTTTTAAATTTATTTATTTTGTGTGTGTGTGCATGTGCTTGGAATGTCTGGAAGGTAAAAAAAAAAAGCGATTTTATTCTGCTCATAATTAGTACTTTAAAAAAATTAATAATATATTTAAAAATAATAGTTATAATTGAAAAAAATAAATAAAAATATTTAAGAAAATAAATAAACAATATTTAAAAAAGCAAAAAAATGTATTTAAAAATAAATAAATTATATCTAAAAAATAAATAAACGATATTAAAAAAATAAATAAAATAAAAAGAAGGATAAAAATAAAAAGCATAATAGGGTTGTGAAAAATTTTGGGGGGGAATTTGCGCGATTGAGCTTGGAGGGGATGGGCACCCCAGAATAGGTATGGATGTTTGTATAATTGTGGAAACGTACCCAATTTCACGCTAGCGGACACAATAAATAGTCATTACATTTCAGATTTTAAGAGACTACTCTGTATATAGAGAAATGTCACTTTTCTGCTTGCTCAGACGTAGATATTCTTCACTAATGCTTTCATGCCTTTTACCCAGTGAATCTGCGAGCATTTATTTAAGGCGACAATGGACTATCATTTTTTTTCTTTAGCAATTTTCAATGAATTTCTTTGAAATTTGCAGCATAGCTACATGTTGCTAACACTAACACGTATAAAAATTTTCATTGAACTATTTTAAAATTAAATTTTTTTCAAAATTTAAAATTTGAATTTTAACAGTTTTAAAAAGACAAAATACAAGCAAAATGCGGAACATAAAACACCAGAAAATGAAATTTTAGGAGTACTTTTTCTATATATTGTGGCAAAAATTAAAAAAAAAGAACAACTAAAATCTACATTTTTTTTTTGTAAAAGATATCTATATTTCAATAAAACAGAGCAAATATATTCGACACAGCTAATAAAATAGAAAATTCCTTCCCAACAAAATGTTAACAAACTTCTTAAGTACATGGCAACAATTTTTTGGCAAATTTAAATAATTTTTTATACTAGACCAGTATGAAATTTGTAAACACGCGTAAAATTATGTTTTGAGAAAATCAACATTTACTGTTCTACTGTTGTATCTTTCATTATTAAATTAGTTTTGAATACAAATTTACCACGAATAAAGTAAAGCTATTTATTTGCAATAGCAATAACATGTATTTCAATCATATAGTTTTTAGAAATATCATCAAAGAAAAACTGATTTTTGACCTTTTTTTGCTCATCTAAAAGTCCCTTCTCACCTTAATAAAAAAAACCCTCTAAGTAAAAACGTTTTGTGCGCGTATACTTCGTACGAGTCTGCTAGTCTTTATTATATTTGCACACTATTTACCTACATTTATATTTTCTGGAAAAAAAAAATCAAATGGGATAGAGCTTACTTTTTTAACATGCGATTTTTACGTTTTACATGGATATTATTCTTTAGTATCAATGCCATTTATTTAAAATGTTTGAAAATTTCAATCAGTGAAGCCTTTGTCGTGAACAGAACAATGACGTAAAATCAACGTTATTCAAATATTCATGTTTAAATATTGCAAATGGCACTTCTGTTTTTCAAGGTTGTCCATTATAAACTGAGTTTTTCTATTCATAATGTACAAAATGAATAATTTTTCTATCATTGATCGAAAAACGTTTTGTTTGATTTTGTCATTATGGAGTTTTGAAGATTTATTCCCTAAGGGTTTTATTTTTAAATAGAAATTCAAGCTCTAGATAATGCTTTTAAATCTAAGAACTGTCAGCATTGTTTTTAAATAAATGAAGTTTTTGAAATTTATGAGTCAAATACTAGCTGCGTAGCCCGGCGTTGCACGAGCTGTAATGTAGTGAAGGCAGTTTGAGAAAACTACTCGCCACCAAGGCGGTTCGCCTTTAAAGAAATGAGGAAAGCTTAAACAGTTTACTCGCCGTCAAGGCGGCTCGCCTTTACAGTAGCGAGGAAAGTTTCAATTCACTACTCGCCGCCAAGGCGGCTCGCCTTTAAAGTACCAAGGAAAAGTTTAATAAACTACTCCCCGCTAAAGCGGCTCGCTAAAAAGCTTTCCTGCATCAAAGAATCAATCGAATTATTTGCACATGCTTCCTCAAAAATAAAGACGATGTCAAGTAGCGCATACTTAGCACTCTCCCTAAATTACAAATAAAATTCCTTTCCAAAAACAATTATTTCCAAACCGCTTTCTTCCGGTAAAATTAATTGCAAAATTCTAAACGAAAAAGTTCTTTTAATATTTGGATCGAAGCCAGAAAAAGTCCCTTCTAAAAACAGCAATTGCAATTTTATTTAAAAACACATTTTCAAAATGGTACCTGAGAAAAAATATGTCATTAATAATTAGAATAAAAACAATTGTTAGAACTTTGTTATAACACGTATTCAAAATGACAATGAAAAAAATAACACTCTTTCATTTTAAAAAGTTCAATTTAATTAACGTTTTAATTTAGGGCCGAATTCAAGTGAAACACCATTGCAGTCGCTTCGTGGCGATCGCATATTGCAACCGCTACTGTAAGTCGAATTCAAGTGAATTCGTTTCACTTGAATCCAAATTTTGGAATTTGCGATTGCATTGGTGAGTTGCGATCGTCCGTGTTTCACTTGAATTCCTGCCTTAAAATCGCAACGGAAAGAAATAAATATCTTGGAATTTTAAATAGTTCAATAATTTAATTAACGTTTTAATTCAAAATGACAACGGTAAGAAAAAATGTCTTGGAAATTCAATCATTTATTAGGCTTAATCGCTTTAAATTTGAATACTTATTAATTGATATCTTCGTAATTAAAATCGTATAATCATATAGATTGAAACTAATGAAGCCTGAAAAATTACCTATCTATCGGTACCTGGTTCGACTTTCAGTTCATTGGCGTTCAGGAGAAATAAGCGTGACATAGAAAGATAGAAAGATAGTTAGGAAGATACTCAGTTTTTAATATAAGTAGATATTTGAAAGTAAGATAGTAAGATAATATTATAATGACAAAAATAACTATTAAATGGGATAAAAAAATTTTGAAGTTTCAATTAACGTATTTTTTTTTAATTAGCGGGATGATGTAAGCTTGTGACTGAGAGGAAATTCAAAAATGTAGCTTTTTATCGAATGTCTTTCCTCCATAAGCAACCATTACTGCTTTAAGCTTTATTTTGCTGCTTTACTCCATTTTGCACATCAGTAAAACTTTTATTCCTTTCGTTATGTTGGAATATCATTGAAAAAACGCCTGCATTTTCAATCGCCGGAAATAAATAGTAATAATGGAAATCAAGTGAATTTTCCATTGAACTTATCCATTATTGTGCTTATAATTTGGCTTTTTCTTAGATTTAAATAATGCATAAAATGCTTAATTAGTTTTCAATTCACGGAGGTATAAAACTTAAAAATATGCTTTACTAATATAGGATAATTAGTTATGACTATTATAACACTTATGAAAACTATTCTTATAACAATCTGAATTCTTACTAAAAATAATTATGAATATATCCTCTTAAAAATATAATTATGAAAATGTATCAATAAATGTATTTTATATGTACATTATCTTAAATATGCACATTATCTGACTTCGATTTTTATTATTTTGAGTGCTTAGTTTTGATATTCAATAGTTTTGATATTATCATATAAATATAGTTTTGTGATACATTTTGTAAATACTAATATCTGTCTA
This sequence comes from Uloborus plumipes, assembly GCA_038373865.1. Classification (NCBI taxonomy): domain Eukaryota; kingdom Metazoa; phylum Arthropoda; class Arachnida; order Araneae; family Uloboridae; genus Uloborus; species Uloborus plumipes. The sequence continues at coordinate 74,682 of JAXGGA010001428.1, forward strand.
TTTAAAGTTTAAAGTAGAATAGCCATAAAAAGATTTTTTGAAGAAATACTTTTTTTTTGTTGGAATCTTTAAATGAGAAAGGCATTCCAAAATGCAAGTTTTTTTTAAATACCACTAATATACATCGTCAAAAACAGTGAGCTTATCTTATTAACTTCAAAAATTTTAATAATTTGAGTGAGAAATATCATTTATAAAGAATATTCTCAGAAAGAGAAAAAAATTCTTGCAAATATCTTTGAAAAACCATTAACTGAATTCATACTCTTTGGTTAAAAAAGTAAAACCTAGAAGGAAGAAAATATAAGAGCGGGGATATAAAAAGTATTTTTCTTTCCACAAACCAACCTTTTGATAATTAGAAATTAACTATTAAATGTTTTAAATTAAAAATATTGTATCAATTTCTATTAATAATTAAAGAATATTAATGAACCTTTTATTGTCGTTTTGTAAACTATGCTATATATCTTTTATTCAGTTAATATTTTTATTAGTACATATTTTTTATCCGTGTTAATGTAAAATTAAAAAGTTTCAATTTGAAACTGAACTGAAATATTTTAATGGATTTTTAGTCATTTTATAGTAAATATTCAAATTTGCACTTTTAAAAATACTTGGTGCTCAAAATGTGAAAATTTTAGAAACATTTCAGCATAAACATATCAAAACTTTTGCTTTGAAAAATCATAAAACTATTGAATAAGTAATTACGATTAATTTTTGGCTAAGTTTGAAATGCGTATGAATTTATCATATCTTTCACTTAAAAGCATTTAGGTTTTTATGAACATTAAAAACTAGAGATATTCCATTAACTTGAAATAGCTTTAATCATAAAATAAAATTCCACACATTATTATTTTTCTATTAAAATTCTTAAATCTAATGGATTTCAATTCATGGAAAATTAAATCAAGTGATACAGAAGAAGCACTTCGCAAATTCGAATGTCTGACATTTTTTTGAAAACATTTTCTTCCCAACTTAAAAAGAAAATAATCAACTAAAAACTCATTACCTTATTTCTCTCAGGAAATAGCTTTTCGTAATGCTTTCATTTTAAGCTTGGCTTGAGTTTAATTGCCTAAAGTTTTAATTGCACTTCTACTTAAAATTTTCATACTTTTCTTATTGGTTTCTTGTGGCTATTTTAATTAAAAGTGTGATAACCTGGCAGAATAAGTCTCTGCACCATAACTTGATACTTGGAGGGATTTAAAGTGAATTAAGCATTACAAATGCGGAGGAACTGACACAGATCAAGATGGTGTATTTCGGATTAGCTTCTAAACGTAAACTCTCTAGCGTGTTGCCAGAAAAAAAGTAATAAAAAACGTTGATGGCTTTAAAGTTGTAATTATCGTACTTTTCGCTTTAATTAGATACCCGTAGTGTTAAAAAAATAATTCTCTTCAAATATTTTTTATACCTTTAAAACAGGATTGAAATGTCAAACTTTTTTTCTTGAAAAGTTTGCTGTTAATTTGTTTCCTTTTTTATGAACTGTTGCCTTCTTTGCAGCAGTTTTAATTACTTGCTTTTAATCAGCAAGGTACGGTGTTTAAGAATTTAGGAATTCGAAAAGAGGATTTCGTTCTATGAAAGGCTCTAAGAAGCTAAATAATGACGTGTATAATTAACAATGGTCTTTCTTTATTGTTCCGAAAATTTGTTCTTAATTGTTCTACTAATATGACTTTTAGCTGAAAGCCGCTTAAAATGACTGTTTATTTAAAATATTAGAAACTAAACTTCTATAGTATGTTTTCTTTGTAAATATTGCTTATGAATGCAGTCACTTTTCTAGCGAACTATTTTCTTAAAGTATTAGCTTTCTGCTATTTTATTTAAAAGACTTGTCTTTATTTTTCTTCCTTTGAGTTTTCTATTTCTATAGAGAAATTCTGTTATTCAAAGATTTAAAACAAAATTGGGGAGAAGAAATAAAAAAGGAAACAACACGATTTTACAGGCATTAAAATAAATTCCAGAAACGTATAAATAGTAGCAACAATACATTAAAAACAATAATACGGGACTAAAAATTAGAATTAATTACTCCAAGTTTTAAACTACTAGAGCAAAAAATTGCGCAAATTATAATTAATTACCCCAAGTTTTAAACTACTTGAGCAAAAAATTGTGCAAATTAAAATTAATTCGTCAACTATTTATTATAGAAGCGAGACGTTGGTAAGTAATTGTCATCTAGATATGCGGGACTTAAATTTTGTCTTCTTGAGAAAATGATTAGTCCATAAAACTCAAAAAAGGTTTTAGTTATTTTTGTAATTTATTAACACCTTCTTTTATTCTTCTATCTGTCATTTTTATTCATGCTTTGTCGTCGTTGATTTTCACATTTACTTTACTTATTAATTTGCGCTTTTTGTTTAGTGCACGTTGCGATGCTTTTATACTTACTTCCATAAGCCATGTGACACTTTCAAAGATGAAAAAAAGTAAATACGTCGAATTGTAGTCTGTCAGCAGGAATTAGTAAAATTTTTAATAAAATATTTAAAGCGGAAAACTTTTTTAATGTATACTTTACGATTCGTATATCGAAGTGTACAAATATGTTGGGGGGGGGGGAGACTAAAAGCGAGATATTTGCTAGAGTTAGAAGTCTTTTCAATGAAAAAGGCACGGAAAAGAACGGAAATTAAATTATGTGAAGAAAATTTGACAAAAAAATGAACTATAAGTTTCAGAAAATCATTGACATTTTCGTTACAAAGGAAAGAAATATTTTTTATGGTATTAAATTTATGACGTCCATGATGCTTTTGTTTAATTTTAAGCTATATCGTTATAGCTGTGATTTTTTTGTGGATACTTAAGTGGTTAAGTTTTCTAAGATTGTATAATTATCAACTGTGCTAAATAAACTGATTCATTTTCGCGCTATATAAGTATTATATTAAGTTTCTTAGAGTTCAAGCTCGAACGCTATACTTTAAAAGCGTATTTAAATTACAACATTCAAATAATAAAAGCAAATACTTATAAGCTCGTTATGGTTTAAAGATACTGCAGGTTCATCCGTGTTAGGGATTATAACCGTGAAACTAGAATCGGTAAGGAGCCGGTTGGTATTTTCTTGAAGTTCTGCATTAGCTCTGGTTAATGGGTTAAGTGACGGATACTTTTAGCTTATTTCTGAAATGATATCCAATTTTTAGAACAAACAGAACAGTTAAAGTAAAATAAAGTAAATGCATAAGAAAGACTTTTAAAAAATAATGAAAAGCAAAACATAAAAGAAATCCAACTACTAATCAAATTACTTATATCTAATAAAATTTAAAAGAAATGTTTACATTCATATTTAAAATAACAGCAGAAGTTCTGAATCCATTCATACAATAGTTCATAACTTTGTAAAACACTAAAAGAAGCACTTCACAAGAATAAGTAAACACATAAGCAAATAAATATACATAAAAAAATATCTAAATAAATGGAAATAAGCAAAAAAAATAAAATATTTTTTCAAACACATAATGAAACAGACGTAATGCTGCTTTAGGGGAAAAAAAACTGTCGAAGAGAAATAAAGAGAAAAATCTTCTCACTCGCTTTTCCATACAAAGCCTGAAATCCAGTTACAGAGTCTATTTCGTCTACTTACACTGCTCTGAGCGTTCAAAAGCATTTTACATCTATTGACCGGCAAAATGCATTATTACAACATTTCCATACGTTTTTATTTTTAAATACTTTGTAAGTATCTTCCCCCCCGATTTTTCTCTTTTTTTGCTTAATTTTTTCCACTTGTTCTGTATGTTTTATTAAAGAGAAAATTGTAAAAGTTTCAACATGGGAAGAAAACTTTTGACATTTTGATGGATGAAGAGGGTTTAAGATTTCAATGAAAAAAGTTTTGAAGATAAAACACCTCGGCACAAAAGAGACTTCCCCATTTTTCAAAAGAACGTTTTGAGTATGCGGGAAATATGGCATAAATTGGAAACTTTGTCCGCCGATAGTCGAGGTAATTGTCATTTAATTACCTTCTGAAAACTAGCTGATAATTTTCCGTGTAAGATTCTCTTCAATACCAAGTAATTTAATGAGTGATCGGCTTTCGTCCGAAATTTTAATCGTATGTAAGCATACTTAATATTCTCAATTGAACAGCGCTATGATGGCGCGAAAACTGCTTTTTTGTATGACAAGCAGCTTTCGCTAATCAGCCGTATCCTATGATAACAAGTGTTATTTCACATAGGAATTTTAAAAATCATTCCAGGTACTTAACGTGAAAAGCGTAAAAATGGCGACTTAAGTTTCATTTTGAGGGCTTTACTAAATGCATTTATAAATTAGAAGATTCCCACCTCCGTTATATTATCATATAACGGAGGGGTGTGTCAGAACAGTGGAGATAATTTGCTAAAATTAATAATCAAACGTAACGCGAACAAGATATTATTCAGGTTTTAACAGCTTACCACTCACAGACACACACACAAAAGGCATTTTATCAAATTACCATTTACCGTATTGGAAGGGAAATTTTTTTTATTTGCGATGGACATTTTTTTAAACGGGAAAAACAGTTAAACTCGTGAAACTGTTACCGTTACCTTTGTATATAAGTATATATATACAGGGTGTCCACTCCAATCGTGGACCAATAGCTAATTTCTAAACCGTTAGAGATAAGCATATAGTTTATTTAGGAAAAAATCTCAAAATTATGAAAGGAATTTTGGGTCTATTCAATGTTTTTCAAAAAATCAAATTTTGAAAGAGTTACGAAATTTAAATTTTTATTCAGCCCCCCAGTCCTATCAATCATATTTAGCAAAACATTCTTGACACTGTAACGTTTAAAACTAAAAAAAAATCACTCTTCTATCACAAAAATTGACCGAGTTATGACGTTTTGAAAAATCAAGATTTTGCATTGTTTCATGACGTCATCGAGAGATCGCTTAAGGGACCGTATGCGAAATCCTTCAAAATCTTAATTTTTCAAAACGTCATAACTCGGTCAATTTTTGTGGTAGAAGAGTGATTTTTTTTTAGTTTTAAACGTTACAGTGTCAAGAATGTTTTGCTAAATATGATTGATAGGACTGGGGGGCTGAATAAAAATTTAAATTTCGTAACTCTTTCAAAATTTGATTTTTTGAAAAACATTGAATGGACCCAAAATTCCTTTCGTAATTTGGAGATTTTTTCCTAAATAAACTATATGCTTATCTCTAACGGTTTAGAAATTAGCTATTGGTCCACGATTGGAGTGGACACCCTGTATATATATATATATATCTATCTATCTATCTCTATCTATCTATCTATCTATCTATCGAGATAGAGAGATAGAGAGATAGAGAGTGCACGTACGTGCGTACGGAGAAACACATGCATGTTGGCGGTTTTTTTTTTTTTTGAGATGGGAGAAAACCACGGACCATTCAAGAAATACACACGCAATTGTTTAAGTTTTCACTTCTATCCAGGGACGTCACTACAAGTTTTTCCAGGGGGGAGGGAGGGTCCAAACACAATGCAATTTCATCGGAAAACATAAAAATCCAGGCCCTCTTATATGTATATACATTGATTTCTCAAAGTCGGGGGGGGGGGGGGGGGCAATTGATCCCCCCCTCCTGACCCCTCTAAATGACGGACCTGCTTCTATCGGCATTCACAATCGGCACTCTCAGAGTGCCACAGTTTCTTTTTCTTTTAAAGATATATTCTATTGACATTGTGAGTATACGTTAAACAAAGTATTATGTGAGTCTAAAATTCTTAATATCTTAACTTACTGTACAGGTATTGTAAATTGCATTCAACTTGCTGTTCCAAATAATTCTCAGCAAGCATTTATGTTTTAAAAATATTTTTACAAAATTTAACCATGTTGATAGTTTTTATTTATGTAAATTTTACGCAATTTTTAGCATTCATTGTCCCTATTCAAGTATTTTTAATATGTCCTGACATGATTTCAAGTCTAGATGTTTCAACTTTTTAAAAGGACAAGACGGACTGCGTTTAAGAAAAACTGTTTTTAAAGGCCTCTTGGAGTTCATTTTAACGAGACTTGATTGTAATTTGCTTTAATTGCTTCTCTCAATCTGGTTTCTATTTTTATTTTATTTGCCACTGTAAATCATTTTTTTCCTGTAGTGTGCGATAATTTTAAATGAATAAATAATAATAAAATTCGATATAATACTTCCAAGAAAAAAGTGCTCAACTCTGTGAATATTCTTATTTTTATATTTTGAGTAGAATGCTTAGCTATGCAAGAGAAATAACTGTCCATTATTTGATCCTCTGACTAGACATTTTCAGAGTAAATGATTTGAGAAAATTCTAACGAAGAACTAAAATGCTGAAATTTCTACAGCACAAACTCATCCACCTAATTCCTTAAATAAAAGCTAAGTAGTTTGCTTAAATGCAACGGTTAAGTTATTAAATCTTCAAAATAACATAATCGTTTATGAGAAACAAATGTAGTAGCACAGATGCTACTAACTGAACGAGAAAGATCTCCGGATTGCAGACAAAAAGCATTTGGAAATATAAATCGCACTGAAGCAAATAAAAGCGGCCTTTAGCTATAAACTAGAAAGACTAGTTTTACGAGGAACATTCGGTAAATCTCTTAAGGCTCACAAAGCGCTTTGTCGAATGGTAAACTGGGATAGTCGATTTTGAGTTGCTTAAACTGAAATGCATGAAAACATTGGATCATTGTAGCAAATAAACTTAATAACAGCGACTGAAATTGCCCGAATGGATAAGTTTAAGAGGTACTAAGAAGAGAACTTGTATGTCCCTCATAGTTTTTAACTGGGAAGTGATGTTTTATATTTCCTTGAAAATTTAGAATTGCAAATGTCACGACTCATTGCTGGAAATTTTCCACGTGTTCTTTCCCACTATGAAAAGCAGGAATTTTCGAAGCCTATTTGGTACTTTACTCATTAATAATTTTTGCTTAGCTGATAATACACTAAAAATGAATGTTGTTTTTACAATATAATACAGCTAATTTTATAGTAATAAACTGTAAAATTGCTACTTTTACAATACTAAGCTGTAAAAATACTAATTTTACAGTAACAAAATGTAAAATTGCTACTTTTAAAATACTAAGCTGTAAAAATACTAATTTTACAGTAACAAAATATAAAATTGCTACTTTTACAATACTAAACTGTAAAAATACTAATTTTACAGTTACAAAATGTAAAATTGCTGCTTTTACAATACTAAACTGTAAAAATACTAATTTTACAGTAACAAAATGTAAAATTGCTGCTTTTACAATACTAAACTGTAAAAAGACTAATTTTACAGTAACAAAATATAAAATTGCTACTTTTACAATACTAAACTGTAAAAATACTAATTTTACAGTAACAAAATATAAAATTGCTACTTTTACAATACTAAACTGTAAAAATACTAATTTTACAGTAACAAAATGTAAAATTGCTGCTTTTACAATACTAAACTGTAAAAATACTAATTTTACAGTAACAAAATGTAAAATTGCTGCTTTTACAATACTAAACTGTAAAAATACTAATTTTACAGAACCAAAATGTAAAATTGCTACTTTTACAATACTAAACTGTAAAAACACTAATTTTACAGAACCAAAATGTAAAATTGCTACTTTTACAATACTAAACTGTAAAAACACTAATTTTACAGTAACAAAATGTAAAATAGCTAACTTCACAGTTTTATTACCGTGCATTTTACAGTTTTAAACTGAAACTTCTGCTGGCAGTATTATACTGTTGTTTTTACAGAATAACACAGCTAAATTTTACTTCAATAGACTGTAAAATTGCTAACTTTACAGTAAGAAACTAAAATTGCTGCTTTATAGTTATAAACTGTAAAATTGTCAGTTTCACAATTCATTACTGTGCATTTTACAGTTTTAAACTGGAACCTCGGGTACCAGTATTATAACAACAGTTCATTCTTTGCCGTGTACCATTGACTATATTTTTCAAAGTTTCTTTGCCGGAGACAACTCAGTCGGTCTTCCCTTTTTAAAACATAGTTTGGTCAGGCCCGTCATTTAGGGGGGGGGGGTCAATTCCCCCCCCCCCCCCAAATTTGAGAAATCAATGTATTTACATATAAGTGGGAGTGGCTTTTGATGTTTTCCGATGAAATTGCATTGAGTTTGGACCTTTTGCCCCTCCCCCCCGGGAAAAACTTGAAATGAGGTCCCTGAGTTTGGTGTAGTCCCTTTCACCTACTTTCTTCTACCCATTTCCCATAGGATGCTGGTTTTAATAATATTTTTCAATGCAGACACGTTTTGGCAATTATTTATGCACAAAACTATCAATTTTTTTTTTCTTTCAATTGGGGCTGCAGTAGAGGCACAACCTTTTGCAGACCTAGTGCGATCCCCCAATTAAGCATCCATTCTTTCACGTAGCACCAGAATCGGCGGAATGCCATTACCACGATATTTTGACGCCCAGTTTCCCCACTAAATGGAAGCACCTGGGCTCTATTCGATGCGAAACTGCACTAGGAATTTAATTTTGCCAAGAGATACTATAAGCCAAACAAGTACTCGAGGGATCTTTTACATGCCGCATAATCATACGACATGAGCGCTGTCGATTCATGAAAATCCACCGCATCATGAAAATCCACCGACTGGAGCCGGGTACGAACCCGTGCTTTTGGGCGTAAGAGGCCAGCATCTTAACCACTATACCACTCTGTCGACTAACTATCTGCCAAAACTATCAAATGGAAAACGTTAAAAGTGTTTTCTGAGTTTGTAAACTTGGTTCAGTGGATTTTGTGTACATAGGTGGATGGACATACGTGTATATGGATAGTGGTAAATATATCTATAGAAAACTACAGACATTACCCACATTTAAGCTGCCCCCTCTTTTCAATTTAACTTTGACTGTGTCACACAATCATATGCAGTACATGTGTTAAAGCATTTTAATTGTGTACAAATAGGAAATTAAAATATTTAAACTTTAAAACTAATCTTTTTTTAATGAGTCAATGCAGTCAGATATAAAATTCTCACGAAGGAAGAAAAAATTATATGATATAGTGAAGAAATATTGATAAAACTCATCAACTGGCAACTAATTCGAGAACTGTTAGGACAAAAAAGGAGTTGGAAAAATAATAAACATTTTGGTAATAATAATAGTAATAATTGTAACAATATTATTGGAACTATCCAGCTTACTGATAACTTACTGAGCTATCTCGAAGTTTTTTGCTCAAATTGATTTCGTAGTCAAACTATTTAGGATGTTCAACATTTGCTATTAAAATAACGGGTGTTTGTTTACGTTCAGTTTTTTTACAAACTCCATTTCGGGTCAAACTATTTACTAAAATGAAGGTCCCCTTAAGTTTTTTTTTTTTTAATACATAGCCAATATTTTAAAAGTTAGTGTCAAATTGTGTCACTAGGATACTGAACTTCAACTGTGTAAAAATTGCTAGATCCAAGATTAGATTAGAGTTAATGAAAAAATCTATCCAAATATTAGAAAAAAAACGAAAAAATTCTGACTGTTCGAAAATTGGATGTTGATCTATCGCGAAATAGGCTCATGCAGTTGAAAATTCTAAAAAAAAAAATCTAACTATTAGGGCCCTGCTCCACATCAGCGTAAAACGTGATCGAAACCGAAGGCAGAAACCGAAAATCCGGGCACTTTCCATAGGAACACTATTTCATCCATTTTACGTTTCTGCTTTATTTTTCTGCTTTACGCCAATGTGGAGCAGGGCCCTTACCGTAAATCGGAGTGTTTAAAATACAAAGAATTTTTTACTGTAAACTGTACAGGAAAAAGTAATGGGTTGCAGCACCAATTGGTACATTACGAGACTTATGGTGCAAAGGATGTAATCCACTATTCCCTACTCCCCATCGAGACCTATTCGATATAGGGGTTAGCACCGGTCTGCAAGTAATAGAAACTTAGGTTCGAACCTCGTTACTTGTGGTCTGCGTTTTTATTCAGAGCAACTAGTTACGGCGTTCTAGCTGTTTTTACCGTAAGATTTTGCAGTAAAATTGGATTTTACGGCAACACGTTTTGACAGTATGGATGGCAGCAGTGGCGTATCCAGGGGGTTGCCAAGGGACCAATGCACCCCCCAAGATTTTGTAAGACTATAAAAAATGGTGGCACCGAATTTTGAAAAAACATGTAACCTTCAAGTAAATATGCTTCAGGTTTTTTCAATGAAAAATACTTTATGGACACTCAAATATTGTCATACTATTTTCTGTTTTTGACAATAAGAAGCAAAACTAATTGTTATTCTGTAATTGTGGAAATGTAAGAGGAAAATGAGCGATGTACCCTCGCCTTGTTGTTCTTGCATGATATTCATCTTTCTGAAAAAAAAATCTTTGAGCAACGTTCAAAGAAAAAATTAAATCGAAATATTGCGTTTATAAAGTTTCACCATATTTCTTGATTTTTTTCCTTTCTCATCACAGTGTCGATGTTCGATGTGCACCCCCCAAAATCAATTCCTAGTTACGCCACTGGATGGCAGTACTTTTTACTGTAACATGTCTGGAACTGTTTTACAAGGAAACAAGCAGTGTTAGTTTTGTTTATCTGCAATTATGATCTTTAATGAGTTCTTAGCTGACTTAAATTTTAGTCGACACAAAGGTTTTATTTTCTTTATTGATTGTTGATACTTTTTTGTGTCTCTACAGAAAAAAAATGAGTTTGAGTTGGTGAGTAGCTGTAACTACAGACAAAAAATGTCAATGATGACATTTTCGTAAGTGCCCTGTTTTTTTTTAATGCTCAACAGAATAAATCCTTAGAATGAAATATCATATTTTCAACCCCATACTAAAAGGGTTAAATTCATGCCTCCCTCAAAAGAAAAAGTTAACTACTTGAAGTTCGAACAACAATTTAAAAATGATTTTTTTTTATAAAAATTTTAAAAACTTCAAATTTCTTCTTAAAAAAACAATTTACTAATAAAATAATAATAAATTAAATGGATTTCTCAACTGATAACTCTTTTTTTCAGAAGAATCATTTGTCCATTTATAATATTAAAAAAAATTCATTTATTACTTTGTTTCTAAAAATATTGTAATAAGGATACAATTTCAGCCTTACAAAGATTTATGAATCTAATTTCCTCAATTGGCAATTCGAAGAAATTCACATGTAAGCTGACAAATTCATATGAGCACAATTTAAGATTAAAATCTTAAGTTAACTGAATTTCTGTAAGTTTTACGACAGTTTTATCATTTGAAATTGCTTGAAATGAATTAAAACAACGGCATGATTACGAGTTTTTAAAATCAGTTTATCGCGTTAATATATTAATACATAGCAAATTTCTAAAAACTTATTAAAAATGATTCAGCTTTAATACACTATATCAAAACTGTATCTTAAATTTTCCAAGTAAAAATTCTTTACCGCAAGATTGATTTTACCATTTCCATCAGTACAGAAGACGACAATGTTTTAAAAAGTAAATGCTAACAAAAAAGCACATTTTAACGCAATACTGGAACTCAACTTTTATAACACGTTTTCAGATTTAAACTGATTGCTTAAGTCCTCCAGACACATGATTGCAACCATTTATGTGAGACTTTGGCTGCTTTAATTTGCTAAATCTTAAACAAAGAGGAGGTTTAATTTTAGTTTCATAAAATTTTTATTCTTGCGATGAATAAAAATCTAACAGCAAATCCAGCGATCTAATCTGCATTCTTAAATTAGTTTCCCGCTTTTGCGAAGAGGCAATTTCACGAGAGATAGAACATTTTTCTTCCTTTGCAGGTGAGATGTCACTTACGAAATTAAATTAAGAAATTAAGACGGAAAGTGTTAAGGAACGCCTACTTAAAAATCATTTTGTGCTGAGTGTTGCATTTTTAATGCAGATTAGGTTTAATTTTTGAAAAGTGTAAACAAATGCGGATTTTTTAGCTTAATAGTTTTATTCGAACTCAATTAAGAACTGCAAACGTTAAGAATTGAGCCTTATAAACGTAAAAGAAGGTAAAAAAATTCTGCTGAGTTTATATATAACTGTAGTAAAAATTTAAAAGAAAAACAAAAGTTTCCGCTGCGAGGAATATTTTAACTTATTAAGTTTAATCATTCTTGCATTTTGTAACTCAATTTAAAAATGGAAAATTTCGCAAATAAAATGGAATTCGGTATCAATTTAGCACGTTTGAAAAGTGTAGGAATAAAACGTACCATTGTAAGTATTTATTTTATGTGTCAAGGTCCTTTTAGTTTTCATCTATCTTTTAAGAACCAAACAAGTAGAAGAACGAGGAAACATGAAACGAAATTATTACTAAAAGATATTTTTAAATAGTGTGGATGCACTTTCAGGGAGTTAAAATTTACATATTTTTTTTCCTTGCAGCACAAGAAATAAAGAAAAACGACTAAAAGATTAAAAAAAAAAAAAAAGATAGCAAATATCTAAAACTAAGAAATAAAAAATCTTTGAGCATTCTTACTAATATTAAATAATGTAAAAAACAAAGCTAAATGAGTGAAATCAATTAGAAAATGGTACAGTACGAAAATTTCAGAAACTTTGTTAATTTACATGGAATGACCCTGTAGCCAGATTGCACGAAGAGAGAAAAACTGAGATATCTTTTGAGTTAAAACTTTTTGCATCGAATTATGTAAATATAAACCTTAAACAAATTTTGAGTAAGAAACTAACCAAAAACATTTGCATCAAAACGGTAGTTTTCAATACTTGTAATTGGTGGTATACAATCTACATCGAAAGTCTAACTAAAGTTTTAGTTAGGTATTCTTGTGGCATTAACCATAAAAAAAATCTCAAATTAAAAAGCTCTGCTCTCAAAATGATCTCGTCAAGGTGGTCTTAGAAATTAAGAACTTCGTTTCCGTCAAATAAAACAAAAAGTAGTATATTATAACGAATAGAAAAAAAAAACAAAAAAACAAGGAGCTTCTGGAGATGACAACAACGAGAAAATGACGTAGTATTTACAGAAACACACATACAAACGCACACACGTTTACTTACACACAAACCAAGCTTTTTTTTTTAATTCGAGAGCTTGATTTAGTAACGAATCAATGTATAAAAACTTCTTTGTGATAGTTAACGTTACATGTACGTTCGAAAACGCCCCGCATCATGCAGAAGTCCTCGCTTTCTCGGTCCGCTGGGGAATAACAGACGGCAAAGAATCTGGAAAGATTGTGTAAACAGTAACGAATGCAATCCTCATTATAAAAAATCTAAAATTAATGATGTTATTAGTTTCACACATATTAATTACCTTATTTGGAAAGTGGAAAGAGCATTACAAAAACGAATGTTGTTTGAAAATCAATTCTGCGAATAAAATTCAACATGGAATCCAATTTCTGCTTTTTGTCATTATAAGAATTTCAAATAAGTATTGAAACAAAGATAATACAGAAAAAATGACGTAGCATTTACAGAAGCACATATGCAGACACAAACATTCATTTATACACAAAACCCAACACTTTTTTTTTCGTAGGTGGTTCGTACAGGGGGCAAGGGGGGCGACTGCCCCTCACTTCCAAAAGTAAGGGGACCTTTTCCCTGACTTTTCACAGGTAAAAAGTAATGATCAATGGAAAAATTATTTTTTTACTCAGCTGGTTTCTTTAGTTCACGATACAATAAAAGCTAAATATTCCAAAAATAGTCTTTTTTTTTTTTTTTAAATGTTATTTCATTAAAATGGAACTTAGAATCGAAAAGTGGAGTCAACGGTGGCCATCCATCTTGATTTTAAGGATGTATTGGCATATTTTGAAGGTCATTTAATCAGTAATTTTTCCATCCCATAAAAATAGCCAAACTTTGCAGAACCAAAAGCAGCTTATGAAATTTTGCCTACCTCCCATTTTTTGACCCCCCCCCCATATTTTGGTGCACTATCCGCCTATGCTCTTTTTACTCGAAAGCTCGATTACTTAGATGGGCGATTCTCTGTAAACTGGTAATTGGCTGTCCGGACTGAGTATTTTAAAAATAATAAAGTGTAGTAAAGTAATTATCACTCTTAATACAAGTAAAGCATTAATACTTTGTGGCCCAATTGTATTTGGAATGATAACAATTTAATTTTTTTTCCAGAACTTATCTAAGTGCTAAAAACACAGTCCCCTGGCTGTCCCAATCCCATAGTCTAACTGTTAAAGATAGTATTTCAAAAAACCTATTAACACTACATAAATTTGGCAATTAATATCTAAAAATAGAATAATGAAGCTATATTTTTCTTATGAAATAAGGTATAATTACGTATTTCTAAAACTTAAAATTGTCATGTAAATTCTGTCCGGAGTTTTTTCAAACAGTCCCCTGCAACAAATTCAAAGCTGTAATACGAAAAATCTATAACTTTTGCAAATTCTTTTTGGCATGAAGTTTAAAGTAATCAGTGTGAATTTGCCGAAATCGCCGAGAACGGTGTTGAAACGCTATTTTGCTTAGTTTGAGAGCCACATTTGTGATGAAAGTATGCATCAGGGTCGTTGCGAAAACAGTCCTCTGGGAAGTGATTTTATTAATGTCAATTAATTTAATTATAAAACACATTAGTTATTATGTCCACGATTTGTGCTTAATTTATAGGTAGTCTCGTAACTAATTATGTTCCAATAGTTTCGCAGATATTACGCAACAAAGAGCAAAAACACGATCACCTGGCACAGTCCCCTGCCTAGTTATACTAGGCGGGGGACTTACCCCCTATCATGATTTATCAGAAAAACACAAACTTCAATTGTTTGTGTTTTTCTTTCATCTTTGTTTGGTTGAATCGACTCTTTTAAACCAAAGTAATAGATTCATTTTTTGAGCAACAGTATTATAATTATACGAACATTTCAAAAAACCGTGCCCGGACAGATTTCGTGTGAAAAATGACGAGTTTACAGAGAATCGCCCAGATAACGAATCAATGTATAAAAAGTTCTTCGTGATAGTTTTGCACCTCAGAACCAGTCCAAAAATGGCTATTTTCACTTTATTGCTTCATTGTATGTAGAATCTTATTCCGCATCGACCTATGAGTGCGTTGTTCTACAAAACTAATTCCTTCTCAATTATTTAGCAGCATTAAAAGAGCACAAGTCTCATCTTTTGTATGTATTTGGCAATCGTTTTCGCCCTCTGCTGAAAAGTTACGAAAATGGACTTTAGTCTGGTTCTGAGATACAGAGTTAACGTTGCATAGACGTTCGAAAACGCCCGAATTTCATGCAGAAGTCCACTCTTTCTCGGTCCACTGGGGAATAAAAGACGGCAAGGAGTCTGGAAAGATTGTTAAAACAGTAACGAATGCAATCCTCTTATTTCGTAACGTTTCTTTAATCCCGGCACGGAAAAGAACACAGTTATCGAATTTCCGAGAGAATGGGGATGGTCTTTTTTTCCTCTTCATGTGTGAGCAACTGAGATCTGAAATACAAATGAAAATATACGGAAACGCAGTTAGGAACAGATAAGGAAACTATTTAGGTCTGGCTATGTATGGTATGCGTTATGTAATCATTCATTTATTAATCTATGTATGTGCATTAATTTATATGTTTGCGTGGCTGTTTTCGTTTTAACTATGAATTCATCAAGCTAATATTTATTTCAATTTTGCCAAGTTATTCATTTTTATCTATGTAGGAGATTTATGCTGCTGTTTCTATACACTAGTTTACTGTCCGTTCGTGAAAGACGCGCCTGGCTCTCGCTAATGGTTCCACTAAAAACGGGTTGATATGCTGTGGGTGATAACTTTCTAAAGTTTTCAATTAAAAACTTGCATTTGCTGTAGCTTTTTGACATATTAAACTAAACTATGTATTCGAAATTAGCATTATTCCACGTTGTTTGATATGGCTCAAAAATGCTTTTTCTTATTCTTCTCCTTATTGTTATCTTACCTAACCCCCTATTTTGGTAGGATCAGAGAAGACCTGACACATATGTAAATGGCTTTACCAAAGAAGATCTGACAGTACTTAAATTTGGACATTTTTACTTACTTTTTTAAAGATTTCATTATTTAATATTGTGTAATGACGAATTAGGTTTTTTTATTTCACTTAAATTCTTTATTTCCAACTTTTTAAAAATTTACACATTGATTTCATGTGAATATTATCTATTTTTCTTATTTCTAATTATTAAACAATAGCAAATGTTGTAATAACGATATTATAATATAATTCCACAATATTAAGTCAATATTTAATAATCAATATCAAATCATGAATATAGATCGGTTTTATGCTAAAACTATATAATATTTCGTTGGCAAAAATAACTATCTAAAAAAATCCAAACATTCTTAAAAGTTTTTTTTTTTTCCAATGGCAGGCTACAAAAGGAGAAACACTTAGAAAAAGTTTTTTGTACAAAATTTGCATTCAAAAATTAAAATAAAATAAAGGTAATGTTTCATGAAATGAGTACATGCATATTATAGAAGTTATAACTAAGTGATTTAAATGAATTAAAAAAATTTAATAAATCATTATACACTGTTAAAGGATGAACACTTTGAAAAACTAAAAAGTGATTAGAATTAAGTTCACTAGTGTATCTATTAATTTATTGCAATTTATCAAGTTATGATGCACATGTTATTTTTTTTAATCGAAGTATTTAGTCCTGTACTTCAGTTGCTTTGCAAAAACACAGTACAAAAGCATCAAGGAAAACAAAATGCGCATAGAAAAGTAAAAATTGAGGCTACTACACTGAAATGGATCAAATGGGAGTAAGAATGTCATGAACAAAAGTCGCAATGATTAACTAACCGCATTAACTTAATGGCATTAGAATTAAACTAAAATGTAAATGTTGATTTCAGCGTTATTATTAGTGGCAGCAAACAATAAATCAACTATACACATGTGTTGTTTTTGCAGTATAATACACTTAATTTTAGAGTAATAAACTGTAAAGACTGCTAATTTTGCAGTAATAAACTAAAATTTCTACTTTTACAGTACTAAATTGCAAAACTGCTAATTTTAGTTTACTGTCGTTCATTTCACAGTTTTAAACTGGAAACTCTGCTGCCAGTATTATGCTGTTGTTTTTATAGTATAATACTGCTAAATTTTACGGAAATAAATTGTAAAATTTCTATCTTAACAGTAAGAAACTTAAAAATATCTAGTTTTACAGTTTGTTACTGTACATTTTGCAGTTTTAAATTGGAACCTCGGCTGCCATCAGTTTCATTTTTTGCAGCGTAATTGTGTTTCTAAATTTAAGAATAAGTAAGATTCAATTTAACATAAAAGAAAGCACAGCATAAAAGCATCAAGAAAAAGAAAGTAATATTGGGTCATTTAAAAAGTCCTCGCGCTTTTTTCTAACGAGATGGTTTGACGTATATATTTCGAGCAACACTTATCCAATTGCGTTATATGAGTATTCGTTTGAAAGGTGGCATTTCAGGCTACTTTTTTGTGACCACGTTCAAGTATTTTGTCAATCGAGTAAAAAGTTATAGCGCTTTAAAATGACTGAAATATCTGAAAAATACGATAGGAAATGCTTTTTCACTGCAGAAAAGATTAGAACGCTACAAGAACGGCTGTTGTTTTTTAAAAATGGTATGTAATGATGCAATAAGTGAACGCCGTAATCAAAAGAGGTATACTCTATTCCGTTCCGGAAATTTCGATGTCAAAGATACACCTCTCTCTCTGGTCGGCTATTCACTGAAAAAGTCGATGAAGTTTTTCAACTGGTTTAGCGGGAGCAACGCGTAAGCTCTTAAAAGATGGAGGAGACACTTAACATCAACTACATAACAGTTTGGGATCCTCTGAAGAGAACAGGTTGCTCAAAGAAGCTCTATGTTTGAGTGACATAAGAATTACCGAAAAAAAAATTTGATCGACAGAGCTACCATCAGTAAAACGCTTCTAAGGAGATCCGAAATCGATTCTTTTTGAAGCAAATTATTACAGGAGATGAAAAATGGATTAGATATGAGACAATGAAATGCATGCGATCTCAGTTAAAGGCTGTGACCCACCACAAACGACTTCAAATCCAGGATTGACGGTAAAAAGGTGTTTCGTAGAAATAGAAGGGCATTGCTCATAATGAACTGCTACAACCTGGCGCAACAGTAAATTCTGTCCTCTATTGTGCATAACTCAACTGTTTCAATGAAGCAATCAAGAAAATGCGACCAGAATTGGCCAATAGAAAAGGAGTTGTGTTCCACCATGATAATGCTAAGCCACACTCATCTTTGATGACTTAGATTAAATCGAAGAAATTCGGTTATGAACTTTTGGTGCATCTAACGTATATGCCGGACCTTGCTAATTTTTATTATCATTAGTTTCAGTCTCTGAAAAATTCTTTTGATGGCAAAAAATTGGCTAGCTGAACAATCACTGAAAATCACTTGACTAAGTTTTTCGCTGATGAACCTCAGAAGTTTTACACCAATGAAATTATGCCTACCGAGGGAATAGCCAAAGGTCATAAATAATAATGAGCATATGCACTTAGATTAAAATTAATTTTCAAATAAAAAAATTCTTACTCAAAAAGTTACGAAAAAAGCGCGGTCACTTTTTAAATGACCCAATACTTACAGAAAAGTAAAAATTAGGCCTACAATATTGAAATTGATCAAATGGTAATACGTCTGAGGCACGAAAGTAGTATTGATTAACAAATCGCATTAACTTAATGACATAAGAATTAAACCAAAATGCAATGTTGATTTCAGTGTTATAATTGGTTGCAGCAAACAATCAATCAACTGTAATTGTGTTTTTAAATTTAAGTTTAAGTAAGATTCAACTTTACATAAAAGAAAACACAGCATAAAAGCATCAATAATAAGTAAAAATAAGGCCTACAATATTGCAATTGATCAAATGGTAATATGTCTGTCAGGCACAAAAGTAGCATTGATTAATAAGCCGCATTAACTTAATGACATAAGAATTAAACTAAAATGCGATGTTGATTGCTAAAACGGAACAGGAACATAAAATTTGTGCTGTTAAACTCAATAAATGCAGCACAAATCAGGAAAAGGAAAACTTGAAACAGAAAAAAAAAACTTAAAATCTGCTCCAGAGCGCTACTTAACAGCGTAAATGAGTTGTGAAAACAGACATATGTATCATCAATGCAAATACAGAATGAAAGAACTCTGTTGTTCGTGTGTGTTGCCAGAGTTTTAAACGAAAAAAAAGTAAAAATAACTAAATTATCTCGAAAATTCAGATAATGCTTTTTTCCCCGAGATCATGAAAAAACAATTTGTTGATTCTTCTTTTTGATGTTTTGAATCATTAAGGACTTAAGAATCCTCTAGAATCCAAAGAAAATGAAGGAAAGAATGCTAGAAAAACAAACAATAAAAATGAAGTCAAGATTTATTGTTGCTCTGACTATTAACAAAAGGATGTCCTTTTTGTGTTTCGTAATAAAATATTTGTTGTTTTTGATTTCAAACTTTACTTGCTGGTTTGTTTTTTGTTGGGATATGTTTGACATTGTATGGTAAATATTTTATGAGAAAAATCATGTATTATGGTTAAATGTTCATTTAAAGATAACTTCGAGACAATGGTTAATTATTTAAAACAAAACACAAATTTTATAATGGCGCCGAGTAAAACAAAAACGCTGTTTAAGTGATTTAAGTGCGCTGGTAATAAATTCCTGCTTCTGTTTGTTATGATAATGAGCTCAAAAAATTTGTTTGAGGTTTGAATAAATTATAAATTTATTTAAATATTTTATTTCGTGTCGTAATAGCCTGAGAAACACTTATTATTTTATGAAAAGCATCATTTAATTTCTTTCTAAAAGTACAGTTGATTTAAATTAATTTCACGTTTATTTAATATAGTAAACTCTCGATTCTCAGCGAGCGGATTATCTGTGGGACGGATTATCCGCGAGGGTCTCGGAAAAGGAAACGTACACAATTAACTGATTTTTTCAAAAAAGCTCAGTTTATTATTAAGTTTATAGTTAAGTACCAAAAATTATAGTAAGTACCACTTCTTTATAGATTTTATATGCTTGAGAGCTTAAATAAAAGTGATTTTTTATTCTGTACCTATCGTCACTGTTTGTACACATCAAATTTAACCCATTAATGCCTAGCGTCTCTTTAAAGGGACGGTCAAAAAAAGGGTCTAAATTTCCCCAAAGAATAAACATTTCAACCAAATAATGGTGTTCAATTAGTACCTTGGTATTGTTTCAATTCGTTATTAACAGATTGCAGCACATAACCATTGTAAAGTGTGTTCTGTAGCATCGATAATTACATCGTTTACAATCTCAAGAACAAAAAGCCAAGTTTTTAAAATTATTTCCAGCTTCCCAGTTTATATTAATTGCTGCTTTTATGTCTACTTATGAAATGTCTTTTTAGATATTATATCGTAGGCAGAAAAAAATTTTGGTAAAAAAAGTAGGGTGAAGTGGGGTAATTGCGTACTTGGGGCAAATGTGTACTCATTTGAAAAAAGGAGGAAAAACTGAAGCTAGCTGCTATCTAGTGGCGTCATTTGGAAACCTGTAGTTCAGGGATCATTTCTCAGATGGCTGTACCTATGTCCAGATAATAAGGCTTTGTCAATCTGCCTCTATTTTGTCAGGTGTTTTTTTTTTCGTTATGAATCACATTTCATGTACTTTTGTTTACAGTGCTGCAGGATCACCATTTTCAGCTAGATTTGATTAGTTCTTGGATAAATCACTTGAAGGTAAGTTGTTTTCTTCATTAATGGCTGCAGATTAGTTAAATTAATGTTTACCTGTACATAATGTTGGGGTATACATTTACCCCGGTTTGTTTCCAGTCACGGGGTAAATGTGTATTTTCTCCTGGGGCAAATGTGTACTACAGTACAGATTTACCACAAACAAAATTTAAATAGAATACACATTCACCCACTCCTTATTAGACTTTTACAATCTTATTAGGGCTTATATTTTTGTTCCCAAATGTTTGATTGACCTCCTCACAATAAATTAATTGAAAAAAAAAGGAGAAAACACTTTCGCTTACCCTCACTCAGAAGATATTAGCGAAATCGATGGCAATGCTATTGTCACCAAGCTTCCAGAGCCATCTGTTGGAAGAAGAGGTGCTTTGATATTCCCAGTTAAATTTTCCTTCTACAACATGGGTTAGCAGAGTTGCTGGAGGTCTCACCCAAATTTTCTATTCTCATTTAAGCCAGGATTTGCCACTATAATTCCTTTTTTTTTACCTTCCAAGATGCAAATTTGGACATGTTCTTTTCAATTTTGCTATTAAAGACATTTGTTACCCTTTACTCCTATGCTTTGTACTTTGTTTTCACCTTTGTAAACTGTGCCAATTAAGAGAGGACAGAAGGTGGGCAACAAAAAAACTGCATAGCTTCCGCTGGAATATTCGGAAATAAAAAAATCATATACAGAATTTTTTGTCCTTAACTGCTCTTTTGTACTTATTTGGCCCAACAGCAAAACAACTGAATTGTATAGGATTTTCATGCGGCGTACACATTTGCCCCAACTTGTGGGGCAAATGTGTACTTCGGAGGTGGTTTTAAAAACATAGCAATACAACCATGAAAAAAATAGTTTTATAAAAATTCTTTGGGTGATTTGTAATCTAGAAAAATGCCGCTAAAAGATGATATGAAAAAAATAAAATTCTGAATAACCCTCTCCCCACCAGAGACTGAAGAAGTTGAATTTCGTCAAAACAGGTACACAATTACCCCACTTCACCCTATGTAACCTCTGTGGTCTATCGTAACTTTTTAGAGACGATTTTTCTTTCCTTAATAAAAGAATATTTTTGACATGATATTTTTTAAATTATTGTTCCTGTCCATTAAATACTATTTGTAACCAGTATACAAAATAGTTTTGGAGAAAAAATGTCAGGCATTAATGGGTTAAAGTGTAATTCAATTATTTTTAAGCAAAATACATTTTTTATCTTGTTTACCCCTCATTTTATGCTTTTTTCGGATTATCCGAGATTTTCATTATCCACGATACCCGTGGGGCCCGTGCATAACCGGGAGTGTACTGTATATGAATTATTGCTTCAAAGAGTCCAGTTTTCTAAAGTTATTATGGCTTAAATCTATAAATATAAATAATACTTAATGCACGTATTTGTCAGGTCTGTATGTTCTTCTCCATTGCGTTTGTCATGAGATGAAAAAATAAGAGAAGGAAAATTATAATAATTGAATTGCATATTTGTTATGTGTGAATAAAAAAAAAGCCTAAAAATGTATCATACGATTGCAATGACTGAGATTTGCAAATCTACAAGAGACGACGTAGTTTTAATTACTTCGATTGAAGTTACTTTTTTAATTCTTAAATTTGCTTTTAAAACTATTTGCAAGTTTACAAGATAACGCATTAGATAAAACATGCCTATTTCCCGAAAAACAATAAAAATCAGCTAAAATCAATACTAAACTTAATATATTTCTTTCAGTAGTTCTATATTGAAACCAATTGTATAATAGTGTGCGCGTACGTTAAAATTTTTCCGTAATAAATTGAACTTTGAAATATAAACTTCGTTAGCTACCTTTTTCTATATGTTTTTCTCTACTATATTTCATCTCCTCGTACAAAAAAAGTGCAATTGATAATAGAAATGCTCTTTTTGTAGTTCAGAATGGTTCTTTCATTACTCTATAATTTTATTTTCCTCATATCACAGTAGAAATATTATAGTAATATTTTTCTATGGACAACCATTTCTCATTCCTTGAAAAGTTACTTATTTAATGCACTGTAATTGAGATAATACTATTACTTTAATCCATTAATGCCTAGCGTCCCTTTTTAGGGACGGTCGAAAAAAGGTTCTGAATTTCCCCCAAATGGACATTTCAACCAAATAATAGTGTTCAATTAGTACCTTGGTAGTGTTTCAATTCGTTATTAACAGGTTGCAGTACACAACCATTGTAAAGTGTGTTCTGTAGCAGTTTTAATATGATCTTTATCAAAAATCACATTGTTCACAATCTCAAGAAAAAAAGCTAAGTTTTCAAAGTTATTCCCAGCTTCCCAGTTTATGTTAATTGCTGATTTTATTTCTTCTTATAAAATGTCTTTTTAAATATTATATCGTTGGCAGAAAAAAAAATTTCGTAAAAAAAGTATGTACCCTCCGGGGTCTATCGTAACTTTTAAGGGACGATTTTTTTTTTACTTAATAAAAACATTATTTTTCACATAATATATTTTTTTTTATTTATTTTTCGTGTCCATTAAACACTGTTTATAACCAGTGCACAAAATATCTTTGGATTAAAAAAGTTAGGTATTAATGGGTTAACTACCTTTGGATTCAGTTTCACATTCACGTGATATTTTTCATTCAACAAATAGCATTTTTTATTGAAGTGTATGAGTTTTTGGGACTCTTCGACTCTTGAATTCCTCATTCATATTTTGATGAAAATTATTCTCCAGTCATTATATTTTTACATTATTTTTCAATGCATTTTATATCATTATTTTTTAAGATTATTTTCACTGAGGTTTTCCCATTTGCTATTAATTTCAAAGCTACTGGAACCTTGATAGGAAATGGTTATGCAGATAAATGCAGATTGGCTAAACAAAGTTTTCTTTGAATTTATATACTTTTTTGCTGCTGTATTATAAATTGGAATTCTAGACAATATTCATACTTATTGAGCCGTATAATGAGTTACTAAATTCAAAATAAAAATCTATATATCCACGTCTAACGATTATATAATTACTATGGTTACAATATTGCCAAGAAAAAGTATTTTAAAAGTAATGTAAATTATCTATATATTTTTAACTTATTACGGTATTATTTGTTGAATATCTTTGAAAAACATGTTAAATTTTTTGTAATACATTGCACAGTCAAATATGTGTTTGTAAGACACAAAACGTTTAAGTTTGGAAATTAGACCTGCAGTTCTATAGAATGCATGTACTTTAAGGATCCTTATAAGAAATATTTAACAGAAAAATGTGAAGAATTAATTTCGCAGTGGAAACCTTTTGTGAATGGCCAGCATTTTTTTAAATTGGAATTAGAGATGGCACAAAAATTGAAGAGAAAAATGTGTTTTCTAAATGAGAAAAAAGCATTCCAACACAAAGAAGCATTGCATAAAAATTTTCTCTATGAAAGTATCTATAAAAATCATCAAGTGTAATAAGAATTAGGCTTTACGTTTGTAATGATACTAGACTTATTTTTGATTAAAAAAGCTGAGGTCACAATTTACCCCAGTTAATCTAACAACATTCCCCATTGTGAGACTAAGTTGTAACCAACTATATGAATGTGTGAAACTTTTCACAGATGACATAAACGTTACGAGATTCTTCCATTTTTTTAAACTTTATTACGAATCAACTTTAAATATGTTTTATTGAAATGCTCGCAGTAGTTATTTTTAGAAATATTATAAAAAAAAACTGTTGCAATGATCCCCACGTTCTTCTCAAACAAAGGAAGTTTTTAAAAATAACTTTTACTTTCAGTTTGCTTTGTACTCTGACCACAATTTCCAAGTCGTTTCTTAATGAAGACATAAAAACAGTTATGCGTTGTACCGTAGTTTTAAATGAGCTAAAGCATCGACTCAAGCCCATAAGTTGCAATATAATATCTCAGATTCTTTAATTAAAACCAGAGCATCAGCATATAGCTTTTAACAGCCCGACAGTTTGCCATGATCTTACAAGCCCACAGGGTCGTGAACAGGATTAAAGCCGGGAAAATCAACTGCCGAAAATTAGGTTTCAAAGCTTGAAAATCGGCGTGATGGAATTTAAAGACATGGGAATGCATATAATTGAAAGATAAATTAAGCGTTGGGGGGATTAAGCGCCTTGGCGATCAAGATTTTGGGACGTAAGCGTCATTTTCTGCGTCTTCATTAAATGCCCGAGTTCAAAGCTAGTTTAAATTTTCCCAGCCCCTACCCCCATCGTAGTTGTACGCCAGGATTTTGTCGATATTTATGACGAAGAGCAGGATTTCAAAGATATTTATGATGGTAGTTCGGAATTTCTACGGAAGCAATCTGCAGCCCGAATATAAATCGAAATGGAATAACGTTGCTGAATTAATAAGCATTTTCAGTGGAAATGAAATGTGATTCGAAGAATGTATTAAGCGGATATGTGTAATCTGTATTATTGTTATGTATTAAATTTTATTGATTTTTGAAAATTTCTATTAAGGTGATCTTTGTTTTGATGTATGAGTTAACTTTAGTATCATATGGAGCATACATTTGAACTTTGTTTTAAATTTTGTGGATAAGTATACCTGCACTGTAAAAAAGGAACTGTTTTTAGTTTAATACTAGCAACCGAAGTTTCAATTTAAAACTATAAATATCATAGTAATAAAATGTAAAACTAGCAATTTTACAGTCTATTACTGTAAAGTAAAAATTTTTTCAGTTTATTGCGAATATATTTAGCAATATTATACTGCAAAAAACAAAACAAAAAAAAAGTATAATACTGGCAGCTAAGATTCCAGTTCAAAACTGTAAAATGCATGGTAATAAACCGCAAAATTAGCAATTTTAGTTTATAACTGTAAAACTAGCAATTTTACAGTTTAGCACTGTAAAGTTAGAATTTTTTAGTTTATTACTATAAAATTAACTGTATTATACTGTAAAAACAGCACTCATTTTTTACAGTGTATAAGTAAAATGAAAAGATTGCGTGTGTGTGCGTTCGGCGTGTATCCCTTGAAAATGGTAAACACTGGAAAGACGAATTTGGTATACGGATGTAGTTTTTGCCAATGATACGTACCTCGTTGGTTGGTTTCTGCATTCAATTTTAAAAAATGTACATATATTGTTATGGTTCATGGCTTTAGTCAAACTCCACTTATTTCAATAATATTAACTTCTGGTCCATGACTAGCATGCAATGCGTCAAGCATTTTTCATGAGCAGAATACTAAAAGAAATTTGGGCATTTGACAAGCTTTGACAAACTTTTTTTACTCGATTTGATACCTCTTCAAAATCCTAAAAGTGATGCAGTGATCTCTCACTTACACGCCGCCTCATTTATGCGCCTTTTTCACTTATACGACGATTTTCAGTGGTCCCGGCACATTCCATAGTAAAATAATGATAATTTCATTCCATTATGCGTCGCTCTAAAGATAAACATTTCATTTATGCGCCGAATTTTTTGAAAAATTTGAATAATTTAATTTATTTTCTCGAAAAATGAGCCTGTTTCTTCACTTTCCTCCTTAACCTTTCGCTTTCATTGCTCACGGTAGGCATTTTTCCACATGAACTGGAGTTCCGAGAGGGACAATTATCTATTATGGATCGTTTTAAAAGGACCAGTTTGTGATTAGGTATGCTACAATTTTTGTTTTCTCCTTATCATTGCAATTAGGTTTCAGTAGTTGCCAAACCGTAGTAATCTGACAATTTTCTATAGAAACATTCTTATCCATGCTCTCATTAGAACCTATGTTGCGTTTTAGTACTTTTAAATAGGCTTGTTCACTCTATGCATCTATCTCAGTTATGCGCCTTTTTCTGTTGATTCCTTGGCCCGGCGCATAAGTGAGGGTTCACTGTACTTTTATTCTTTACGCAAACCATTTAAAGGTTATTTCTAATGGCTTATTAGGACAGTATATTAGATGGATATTTCAGGGGGCGGGTGGGGGGGGGGGGTTACACGTGTAGTAGTTTCCCGTGATAAAAAAAGGCTAAGTAAATCTAGTTTAAAGCAGGAAGTAACGGCCCCTAAGCAAGAACATGCATTACACCGCCAACTCGCTTATTTCGATCCATGGACTGCAGTTTCGTGCTTATTATGCACTCATCAGCATGGAATACGAAAGTAAACGAGTTGGACTCCAACTCGTTTACTTTCGTATTCCATGCTGATAAACTCAAGGGGAAATCCAAGTCTGTAAAAACACTGTACCAAGAATTCTGTCGTGACGACGTAAACAAGATGTTCGCAATGCTAACGGTTGCTGATGATGATGAGACCTCAGAGTCTCAATGCGCAGGCGCAAGCTATTATGGGTGTCACTTGGTGCTTTTACTTTCTTTCTAGTTAACAAATCACCCTGAAACAGGGATGCCCTATTATATTTCACCTCAGGGTGCCTACATTCGCTTTAGAGTCACCTTTACTTCTAGCAGTGTACCTCTGAAACATAATGATTATCAGAGCATTGTCTTGATGTAATTATGAAAATTAATAGCTGGGGCGTCATAATCATTTCATAATTGATTAAATTACTTAATTTTTTTCGTAGTTGACTCTTGACATTCTGTATATTATCATCTGTGCAAAAATTTGTAGTTTTGGAATTGGCAACATTCCAAAATATGGATTGGAAGATGGTATTTGACTCGTTGCCAAGGATAATTTTCGTCGCAAGGCGAACTTTTTTTCTGATTTTTAAAAAAATATATAATTTTTTATTAATGATTTCAAATGCTTATATTATGTTTTGTTATTGTTTGGAGAATATTTTAAGATGAAGTTTGTGTGATGTTTCATATTTTTTTTGCTGAAATATTAATTTCAAAATATGCATCTGGAAAATTGGACACGTCATAACTCTTTTTAATTTTTTACTCACAAGCTTGAAATTTTGTTTGTGAGATGCTCTTAGCCAGAGTACTTTGTATACTAAATAAAAACATTTTGGTTAACTATTTCATAATTCCGACTGAACAAAGATATTTTATTTTAAATAATATTACAACTGGCCATTCGATAAATTTTAAGTGAACATAACAACAACTTATGCGATAAGAAGCCCAGAAACACTTTATATCTAAACAGAGGTAAATTAAAACAGAAGAATTAAACGGTATAACCGAACTTCTAGAAATTCCGTTTAAATTGAGTTTGAGATTAACATCTAAGTTTTCAGAGTTAAATTTGACTGAATAGGCTTAATGAGTTTGCGAGTAATTGATTAATTTTGCATGAATTTATCCACTTTTGTTAATAATTTAACTTTGCTCGAGGATGTAGCTGTAAAAGAAAGAAACCCAGAAACGTGAACGGTTTAATGAAGTTAATTTAGTAAATTGGAATTTACCGTGGTAAAGTTATAAACTTAGAAACTGAATTAAGCTGTTCTTTCAAAACCAATGTTTAAATCTGTAATTATAATCCTACGATAATGTTCATTGAGGATGTTTATTTTATTTATTAGGTTATGTTTTTCATAAAATCTGCTTATTTACAAGCAGTATTTTTAAAGGTTTCGCTGAAAGTATTTATTAAGTTTCATATTTCTAAGCCAATTAATTTTTTTTGTTGAAAATAATGTATTATTTTACCTCGAAATTTCGCTTTAATTTTTAAGCGTTTTTCATGTTCAAGTTATTAAGAATTCATTAAAATGCAATTTTAAAGGTCAGAAGCTGAATCCTTTCTGAGAAAAGAAAATTCTCTTAGGAATAAATAGATATCCATACTTGGTAAGAAAAGTGCATGTCAATGTTAACCTCTCTTCTTGTAAAGAAGAATACATACGAAATGTCTGATTCTAGAGTTAGACGTACTGTCTAATATTTTACCGTACAACCTTCTTCGCATTTATGCATGCGTGAGATCTCTTCTGATTTTCCCCAAACGGAGCAGGGGGGGGGGGGCAAGTAACATTCAACTAGGAAGTAAAAACTGTAATCAAGTGCGTCTCCTAATATATCACCCCTTTTTCAAATGGAAGTGTTCATGACTGCCAGGGGCGCCTTTTGAGGTTGGACAGTATTTGCATGTTTTAGTTTATCTCTTTAAAAATTGTCCGTTTGTATGTGAGTGAAAAATTTTTGTGCTGGTTTACTTATGATGTAATCGATTACTTATGAAGAAAGGCATCTTCAGAAATTTTGTGTACATATGTACTCCCACGTGAATTGGTGCTAATAAGACTTTCTAGCCAATTGCTTCCGGAGGTTGTGCAATCCCTAGTTTTTTTTTGTTCAGTGGGACTTGTATAGTAGGGTGGGGCGAAAAATAAAAAGGTTTTCAGATCAACTTCTAATAGTTGCCAAAAGTTGTCTTTGGTGATAGTCAGCTTTTGTGCAAAATTTGAGAAAAATCGGTTAATATCTTCAGGGGGCGCTGCGATCGCAAAGTTTTACCATAGCTTTGTTATGGATTTTATGATTAAAATATCAACAAGAATGCCTTTAGCTAGTCTCTTTGCGTTTTTTTTTTTTTCAAAAGATGTTTTCATGCATTAAAAGCATATGAAATGACCCACAAACATTATTTTATATGATATATTTATATTTTTAAAAAATCACTTTTTTTCCGTTTTTATTTCTTTTTAAACGATTGAAATATAAATATATCATATAAATTAATTTTTTGTGAGTTATTTCGTATGCTTTGAATACTTGAATATATCTTAGGAGTAAAAAAAAATGCAATGAGATTAGTTAACGGCATTGTTTTTCATATTTTAACCATAAAATCCCGATAAAAGCTATGATAAAACTTTGCGATCGCAGCGCCCCCTGAAGATATTAACCGATTTTTCTCAAATTTTGCACAAAAGCTAACTATCACCGAAGACAACTTTTGGCAACTATTAGAAGTTGATCTGAAAAACTTTTCATTTTTCGCCCCACCCTATTGTATAGTTCAGGAAGTAATTCAGGAATTCGTACATAGTGTCACGCTACTCCCCTTTCCATGTTATGGGTGATGTCGTATAGTGGATCGTGAAGTAAAGAGACTTTCTTAAAGTTAACTAGTTTATTGGAAGAGGAGGGCATGGACGAACGATCATACAAATGGCATGAACAACTATTTCAGATTCTATCAGAAAGTTATTGGGGGGATAGGAGATAGAGATACTCACCAAGCATCCTGAATGAGGGACTTCCGATTCTTTTAGTCCTGCCTCGCTAACTGCTCTGTCTGCTCTGTCTGTCTTTTGTCTCACAGCGGAGAACTAATCTTATTGTTTAGTAAACTATGGAAGAAGTGGGAAAAGAAATAGTTATTTTCATTTTATGAGTTTTTAAAGCTAAAACTTTCCTTCCTAATTATTCGCGTCACGAGCGGCTTGACAATAGATATATACATGTATACGGATGGATCCCGACAAGTTCTGGTTGTGAGTAGTTTTTGGCTTTTGTGTCTATAAGGAGCGTGATGTTTTCAAACGCTTTTCTCATTATACGTAGTTGATATAACTTGGTTAAACAATTTAAGACTTCAATGAAAAGCTGGTATAAAGACGAACTTAAGGTAGGAGCTTATTCTAAGTAGGATTTTGTAACGAAATGGGAAATGGGGGGGGGGGGGGGTAGATAGATTTGAAAGATAAAGTATTTGCATGAAAGTATTTACAAGAAAAAAATGCGCCAAGTTTGATAGTGGTCACGACATACATTTTTTTTGAAACAGGTCATTTTTTAAGATTTATTATTATTTTTTTTATTTAGTGTGTTGAAAAATTTGAGAAAATAATAATTTGAAGTAAAAAGTGCATTTTCTAAAGCCATACATTTCTATTTGTTTGCTGTAGATATTGGAAATTGTTCTAATGTTGTAGTATCTAGTAATATGTCTTTGTAATTTATATATTATAATTAACTTAAAAAGGTTTTAATGCCTAACTTAGTAATATTAACAGCATTCTTGTAATAGTAACTCTTACTCTTTGTAATATTAACAACATTTTTAAATTTCATTCAATAAAATGTTAACTTCCTGAAGAGTCTTCTACTTATACGAACATGGTTGTATTTTTCTAGCTTCGTTGCAATATATATATATATATATATATATTTTGAATAAAAAAATAAGTATTTCTCTATTTCACAGTCTATTCATTCCAAAACTTAAATGCGTTTTCCACTTTTTCCAGTTTTTTCCTAAAATCTACTTTTACCAAAAAAAAAAAAAGAAAGGAAAAAAAGCAGAAGTACATAGCTATTTTGCTTTTAACCCATTAATGCCTGACATTTTATTTTTCAACGATACTTTGTATACTGGTTACAAATAGTGTTTAATGGACAGGAAAAATAGTTGAAAAATTATCATGTAAAAAATAAATTTTTTATTTAAGAAAGAAAAATCGTCCCTAAAAAGGGACGCTAGGCACCAGAGGGTACATACTTTTTTACCAAATTTTTTTTTCTGCCTACGATGTAATATTGAAAATGACAATTTATAAGAAGAAATAAAAGCAGCAATTAACATAAACTGGGAAGTAGATTCAGAGAACAAGGAAATATTGGTGTTGTTGAGTATGAAAGTCAGCAAAACATTTGTTCTGCAAACCTACGTATTGCATTTGCTGCATTCCGATAAGGTCTTTTACTTCAATGGGCACATCTTACCTGAGTCTTATTTAAAACAATATAACAACTAGCCCCATAATACCTAACTCAACTCTCTTGAGCTCAATGCATGTTGTACAGCAGCTTTTAAAATAAAAATGAAGAGCGGCTACCACCATTTTTTAGAGTGGATCAAAAACCGGTAGTTCCCGATATTTGATGCATGGGATCTTTTTCCCTATGCAACGTTTGTATTGAGCAACCATATATATTTGGTTCATCAATTTCAATTACTTTCTTTTCGCTGTTGGACAATCGCTTAGCCTTTACAATAGGATAAACTCCATGAAGATTCAATGCAATAGTTATGACATTGCTATTATTCCACCGAACCAACGTAATATTATTTTACCTGTCATCGACATTTATTCAAAACTTCCTCTCTTTTCTTTTTTGAACAACGTAACTTCAGTTCATGAGCATTTTTTAATCCGATTCTTGCACAAAACCTTGCTGAGACAAATAATCACGTAGGAGCGCAAGAGAAGTAAATAAATTCTCACAGTAGAGATCAAAATTGGCATGCTCAGGGAATTCTGAAATTAAATCTGCAACCCCCCCCCCCTTTCCCAAACAACAGACACATATGCAATCCTTGAATTCTTCATCAAGGTGAAATGCTAAGCTTCTGAAACAGCTTAGGGCTTCTTCCCCCCCCAACAGTCAGACTAAACAATAATAAACACCTAAATGCATAATGGAAAAGTAATGAAATATAAGGAATAATTAGTGTTTTAAAGAATTACATTTTTGAAATAGCTTTCTTTCAAAATTTACCTTGAGTATTTTTTGTAATTAAAAAAAAGAAGAGAAAATATTTAAGAACATTGTATAATTAAGTTTATATATATTAATTAATTTAATTTAATTAGATTTTGAAAATAAAATAAGTTTTAAAAATGACAATTATTATCTGTTTTTCAGTCTAAAAACATTTACTAACTTCTTTGATATAAATTATAGATTCTAAGCAAGAAATCAGCAACGGTTAAACAATGCAGCCTTTGGTGCCTAGCGTCCCTTTTTAGGGACGTTCTTAAATTGCTATAAAATCCTAAAAAAATTTAAAATTTACAAAATTGCAAAAAAAGGTAAACTAAAACATCGATCAAAGTAGCACATATATCAAACACAGATAGATTTACTTGTTAATAACTTTAAAAACTTAGCTTTTTGTTCTTGAGATTGCGAACGATGTGATTTTTGATAAAGATCATAATCAAATGGCTACAGATCACACTTTACAGCGGTTATGCGCTGCAATCTGTTAATACAGAATTGAAGCAATACCAAAGTAATAATTGAACACAATTATTTGGTTGAAATGTTCATTTTTGGAATATCCAGACACACTTTTCGGACCGTCTCTAAAAAGGGACGCTAGGCATTAATGGGTTAAGAGAAGTCAGATTCTCACTGAAGCTAGTGGTAAGCAAGAATCATCTCCTAAAGCAATGTTATTCAAATTTTTTTGGCAGACATTCTTACTTCTAAAACAAAAGTAAAGAGGATGTCTGAAATATAATATGCTTTTCCTTGGGAAGGAGGAGGAGTTGGAATACCACATGAGAATTCAAAATCAGAACCTAAAACCTTCAGAGGTTTTGAATTTGAGTCAAATTCGAGCTCAGAAAAACCTATATTTTCGTCAACTTTGCTCTTCTTTTATAGCAACGAATTTCTGCTTTTTATTCTTCTTTTATTTGCTGGGATACGTGATATTAGAAGTGTAAAGTTTTAAATAGACGGTTGATTTGCTTTATTTATTTAATCATAAATAAAGATGCATGTTGCTTTAAATGTAAGTTTTGCAACTAAAGGGGACATCTATTATTTAATTTCGGAATCATGACGTGTAAAACGAAGCGAGTTTAATCGTTTCAAATTTTTTTTCATATTATGGTTGAAAAGAGAGAGAGCTAAACATGATCGATTGTTTGAAAAGGTAAACTTTTCTTGTATTTAGAGCTTGTTTTCAGTGTGCTATATTATCTACGTAACTTTTAATCTATGACTCTCAGGGCCGTATTTAAGAGGAGAGTTTTTAGGGTTCAAACCCCCTCCGAAATTATTCAAAACTATTCCAAAAAATGCTTTTTGATGCCCTTTTTTGCTGCAAAATAATATTATTACTATTTTCTTTTTAGTTTTCTTATTTACTTCTCAATTTCAATTGAAAATTAAATTACCATTATTGAATGATAGTATAAATTGATTCACACACATCTGCAGTATTTATCTTTATGGTAGTTTTTGCAAACATAATTTCATGCACAACAATGCACCTTTTTAACTGAGGCGGAAATGCTTTGTACACATCAGAATTTTTGCTTCACTGGAAGGGCATGTTATTGTTTTTTTTCATGTTAATGCCCCTTAAGCATCCACTGCAACAAAAAGCAATAGAACATGAAATCAAATTTTATTTATCATATAGATTTCACTAGAAATCTGTTAGTAAAACCCTCCCCGAAAAACTGGGCGTTTCAGCCCTGATTGGTCATACAATCCTTCATTGAGACCCTCATGTGAGCTGTAAATTGCTGTCAGCTTCATATATCAGAGTAGACGATTCTTACAAATATTTTTTAAAACTACACTATTGTGTAATCGAAACAGTCACTCATAGTACCACACTGAAACTTGATGAGAAGATGTACTTGTTAGTTTTTTTAAAGCAATTTTCAATATTATCATTGGTGCAAGTCAAGTATACGTCAGTTCTTAAAAGCTAACTGTCGAAAGTATATTTGGAATACTATCCATAAAATACGTGGGGACGCCCAATTCACCAGGGACAGGTTTTTGTGAAGTACTATACTGCATAATCAATTTTTAATTGGCTCTTTAGAAAGGCGATAATTTATAAATACATCTTTCCTATAGAAAATGTAACACATTTTATTGAAATTTGGTATAAGTTGGTTTTTAAAAATGAAATGCATCTGATTAAAATTATTTATACAGTGCAATAAATATTAAGATAGTTACAAATAATGAAAATTGTTTTAATTTAAAATAATAACAATTAAATAATGAAATAGCTCAAAGCCGTTTTCTTGGTATTTCTGTTGATTCTTGTAATATTTTAAAAGTAGGTACTCTTGCAACTTGTGTTATAGTAGACGGCATTACTTGTGAAGAATGAAACAATATATGAGCTCTTCGCTACTGCAGATATACAAGGTGTTTTAAAAAAGATGTTGACAAAATAACATGGCAGATCCGTCATACAACAGTTATCAAATATAGCGTCCCAAGTATCACAATTCGTTTTTAAAGGTTGTAAAATGGTTATTAACGTTGTAACAATCGCTTAAAAACGTTTATAAAACGTTTAAAGGTTATTTGTGCTACCTGGGATAGGGACATAGTGTAGCAACTGCTATCCGGAGCCGTTACAGAGTGTCTGATATGAACCAAGAAACATCTAAAATAGTACATAAAAACAATTTCCGATAATTTTCTTGATAATTCCTCAGCCATTCTAATCAGTCATGCAACAAGGATAAAAAATTGCAGTGAAACAGAGGGTGTCGCAAATGTCTGTAAAGGGAGTGGGAGAGTCACAGGAGTCAGAGGCACGTTAGGTGAGCGTAATGGCCATTCAATTACACTGTAGAAAATGATTGTTGTTTTTACAGTAAAATACAGTCAATTTTGTAGTAATAAACTAAAAATTTCTAATTTTAGTTATAAGCCGAAAAATTGCTAATTTTAGAGTTTGTTACGGAGTATTTTATAGTTTTAAACTGGAATCTCGGCTGCCAGTCTTATATTGTTGTTTTTGCAGTATAATATTTTACGGCAATAAGCTGTAAAACTTCTAACCCCCAAAGCAGAATACTTAGTGATGTTCTGCAACACAAAATTATTTGCCCAAAATTGTTCTGCAAGATAGATTTATGCATTATATATTTACCGTCAAAATGTTACCAAAAAGTGTTTTCTCATTTTTTTCGTATAATATACTGCAAATTAGAATTTAATAAAACGCAACCAAATTGAAAAAAAAAAATATATATATATATATATATATACATATATATATATATATATATATATATATATATATATATATATATATATATATATATATATATGGGTCATTCCAGCGAAAATGGAACAAATCATGTCTGAAACTCTTTACTTATATTAAGATTATCATTTTAAATAATTTTCACCAACTAATCATATTTTTTTTATTGAGTTTCAATTTATTTGTGTTCAAATTTTCACTCGAACCCTTTGGAGCCGGGGATTTTTTCAAGGTTTCCTACGTCTGGTACGACAGTTTATACCTTCTCTTTTCAATGAAAAATAAATCTGTGGTTCAACTGTCGTACTACCTGGTCGAAAGAAAAATTTCTATATTGTTACAAATCTTGTAAATAGTTGTTGTTTTTTCTACATTGCAACATTGTCACTAGTTTTGGTTTTATCTGGCGACATGTTGTAAAAGTATCTGAAGATATCACTTTTACCATTTATATACCGACCCTGTCGCATTTTGTAGTTTTTGGACTTCCCCTAACTTTAATAAGCATGAAGACATTTTCGCTCTGAGTTGTAATATTGTGTGTTTTTTTCTTTTTATTACTAGAAAATCTTGAATGTATTATTTAAGTTTGTGAATGAATCGAACACTCCGGATTTTGCTAGAATATTGTAGAAATTTCCTTCCGAGTATAAATAGCTGTCCAACTGCCTTGAACACAGTTTTTCTCAGATTTGATTTCTGAGAGGCTCGTTTTATTCGCTTGGGCAAATGTTTGTTTTGCTTTTGTAATTTCTTAATTACTGTTCACGTTAGATACGTGGTGCTGAGTTACTGTTGAGAGTACAGTTTGCTACCTAATTGCTGGATGTTTAGCAATTGTTTCCTGCTCCTATTGTAAATAAGTGTACATACTTGTAAATAAATTTATAGTTACTTCCTCAAGATTGGAATGATTATTTAAGAAAGTTGAAGGTGCTACGGACTCGTTACAATATGAACAACCCGGATCCAAAAGGTTAATTTGTTCTTTAAGATTCATCACAGCAGTTCTGCGGTCAAAACGTAATGAGAACATTAAGCGAACACGGGGGGTGTTCGCTCCCCCCCCTCCCGCCATTTATTGATAAGTAACAATTTATTATTTTAAAGAAAATTTGAAAAGCCAATTTGTTCTTGAAGTTTCGTTGCTGACGTTCTGTAGCCAAAATGTAAAAGCCCGTGGAACTTAAAACGAAGCCTGCGCCCCTCGATTCTCTCAACAGGAAGAGTTAATAGTTTTAAACATCATTTGATTAACTGATATTCACTGCAAGTTTCGTCTCTGAAGTTCTGCGGCCAAAATGTGAAAGACCGCGAAACTTCAGGCGAGTACCCCCCCCCCCTCCTTCCCGCGATTCTCTCACGAGGAAAAAATGTTTTGAACATTGTCGAATGTCTAATTGAATCGTTTATTTCGAAAAGGTAACATCTCTATTTTGATCTCCTCTGTCTCTTTAGAAAATTAAACAGCACACGGTTATATTTTTGAATGTCATAATCAATGGTTATTTGGTAAATTATTGCAGTAATTGTGTACTTAACTAAAGGCATTTTTTCATTGATTATGACATTCAAAAATATAACCGTGCGCTGTTTAATTTTCTAAAGAGACAGAGGAGATCAAAATAGAGATGTTACCTTTTCAAAATAAACGATTCAATTTGTACCGCAAGTTTCGTCACTGAAGTTCTGCGGATAAAATGTGTAGGTCCGCAGAATTTCAAACGAAGCCCGTTTTCCCGCGATTCTATAACACGGAAGAATTAACTGTTTGAAACAAAATTTGAATAACTATAGTTTGTACTGCAAGTTTCGTCACTGAAGTTCTGTAGATAAAATGTGTAGGCCCCCCGCAGAACTTCAAACGAATCCCGCTCCCCGCGACTCTTTAACGCGGAAGAATTAATTGTTTTAAACATAATTTGAAAAACTATTTGTACTACAAGCTTCGTCACTGAAGTTCTGCGGTCAAAATGTGAAAGCCCGAAGAATTTCAAGCGAAGTTTGCGTCCCCCCCCCCGTTTAAAACCATGTTCATGAGGAAACATGGTTTTAAACATAACTGAATATCTAATATGTGCTACGAAGTGTCGTCACTAAAGTTCTGCGGATAAAATGTGAAGACCTGGAAAACTTCAATTGAAAACCTGAGCCCCTGAGATTCTCTTGCGAAAAAATTTCAAACATAATTTGAAGAACTGATTTGTGTACCTCTACCGCCAGCTTCATCACTTAAGATCTGCGGCCAAAATGTGAAAGCTCGCAGAATTTCAGACTAAGTTTGCGTCCCCGTGATTCTCATGCGGAAAAAAATAATCGTTGGAAACATTATTTGAATAACGAATGTGTACTGCAAGTTTCGTAGCTGAAATTCTGCGATCCAAATAAGAAGGACAGCAGAATTTCAAACGAAGCCTGCGCAAAGTGTCATCACTGAAGTTCTGCAGAAAAAACAGGAAGTTCCTCCCTCAGAAGCTCAAGTCAAGTCGTCCGCACGTCTGCTGTGGTCTATATGGCAATTTTCACGACACTGGCTACGGTGCCGGTATTATTGCCTGCTGCTCTGCGAAACATGGGCTACGAACGAAGCGTTTTTTTTTTTTTTTTGCTTTCGAACGAAAACTTTTTTTTTTTTTTTGCGCGCTCATTCGAACTATAACGTTTTTTTTTTTTTGGTTTTTTTTTTTTTTTGGTTGCTTAATTTTGAACAGAATTGTTCTGCAGCCCTGATGTCTGTTCTGCGACGTACGTCGCCGATTTAGCAGTATTCTGCTTTCGGGCTTCTAACTTTACAGTAATAAACTAAAATTACTAGTGTTACAGTTTATTACTGTGCATTTTACAGTTTTAAATTGGGACCTCGCCTGCCCATATTATACTGTAAAAACAATAGTTCATTTTTTGCAGTGTAGTTCACCGCGACTGTGACTCTAATTCTCTCTGCAGACTTTCGCGACCCTATGCGATTTTTTTATCCTGGCTGTATGACTGATTAGAATGCCTAAGAAATTATCAGTAAAATTATCCGCCATTGTCTTTATGCATTATGTTAACTTTCTGTGTATTTTAGACGACCTGTAGTTTCTCTAAAAGGCAGTTGCGACCATAGCATTTTGCCAAAGATTTTTTTGAAACAACCTGTATAATAATCCCATCATGATTATTGACATAAGCAAATACACTGCTCGACATTGAAAAGGCAACACCAAGAAGGAGTGGTCAGAAATTCATGCAAATTTACCGTAGACGCACGTCACTGAGTTATGCAAATGATATGAAATGCACAGCTCTCCGACGCTCGTGAAGTAAGATATAAGAGAATGAAGTTGAAAAGTGGGCTATGTTCATGTTGGTTTTTCTGCCAAACTAATTATCTGAGAAATTTGGTTTTTCTCTCGAAGGATACGTGTGATAGGAGGAAATGCCACGCCGTCCTCAACGAAGACACTTCCAGCATATAGACGACTTTACAAGGAGTATGGTGATCAGACTGAGAAGGGGAGGTTGGTTCATACGTCAAATTGCAGCTGATACCCACATGGATGCAAGCATTGTGCATCGGCTGTGTCGGAGATGGTTGGAAAGAGGACATGTAGCCACATTGAGGGGTGCAGGTGCAGCCAGAGTGACGTCAGACCACTTGGATAGACGGATTCACCGACAAGCTGTGGCGGACCCGCAAGTCACTTGTACGTCGATTCTGCAGCACGTACAAGGTACCCTGGATGTTCCTGTGTCGACCAGAACCATTTCCCGTCGACGTGGCCTGCAATCACGGCGCCCGCTAAGAAGACTGCCATTGACCTCACAGCACAGACTCCAACGTTTGGAATGGTGCCGGACCAGAGCGACGTGGATGGCAGAATGGCAAACCGTAGTGTTCTCAGATGAATCCCGCTTCTGTTTGTCCAGCGATAGTCATCGCATACGTGTGTGGCGTCGACGTGGAGAAAGATCGAATCCGGCAGTAACTGTGGAACGCCCCACAGCGCGACAACGTGGCATAATGGTTTGGGGCGCTATTGCATACAATTCCGTATCACCTCTAGTTCGTATTCGGGGCACTATGACGGCCCAACGATATGAAGATAATGTACTGCAGCCGGTGGCAATCCCCTACTTTCAGAGTCTGCCAAATGCAATTTTTCAGCAGGATAACGCCCGGCCTCACAGTGCTCGAATCAGCCAACATGCTCTACGAGGTGTACAGATGCTTTCCTGGCCACCATACTCTCTTGACTTGTCACCAATCGAACATGTGTGGGACGTGATTGGACGCCGTTTGCAGAACCTGTCACTGCCTCGTTCAGAGGACGAACTGTGGCAAATGGTTGAAAGGGAATGGAGTGCCATCCCTCAGGACACCATCCGCAGGCTTATTGACTCCATGCCTAGACGTGTTTCTTCGTGCATCGCTGTCCGCGGTGGTCCTACTTCTTACTGAGCCGACGCCGTCCTCGCTCTAAATTTTGCTTATTTATTTTGAAATAAATATAACTTATTGTTCCATGCTGTCTCTTCTTACCAAATTTCATCAATTTCTGACCACTCCTTCTTGGTGTTGCATTTTCAATGTCGAGCAGTGTATTATACGTACAACTTTAAAGTTATGCAAAATGATTTCACTTTAGTTTACGAGTTCAACTCATACAAAAATATTTAAAAGTTTTTTATTCATATGGCATTGAGTTTCTAAGTTATAACAAACTATACATCTACAGTTTTCTAGAGAGACTCTTGAAAAATCGAAATGGTGAGATATGTGAAGGTCTCACATTACATCCCGCAGAATACTGGCGATATTTTTTTTTATGAATGGCGAATATATAAGATAGAATTTCGTCTTGCCACCAAATAAAGCTAGAATTTCGTGAGAAATGTAATTCAAGCCCCGAGAAAGGAGAAAAAAATCCAAAATTTGCCACCCTTAAAAATGATTTAAGACCATACAAATGCTTTCTATTTTTGTAATTTATGATTCCCGTTCCGTCAAACTCAGATATTTATTGGCGTTGGTAGCAATCGTTTCAAATCAGGATCCGATGGTCTCCGCAGACGAAGAAATCCATAAAGTTGTCGACCATGAAGTATTTCAAGCGTTCTGTTGTTTGGGAAAGTTTATAACATCCAAAAATCGTTATCAGAGTTTTGTATTCTCCGATAGTAAAACTTTTGAATGTGAAAAAGATACTTTACATTTTTCTGCTCGTAACTTACGCTAAACGACAGTCAGAGGGCTTAAGTTGTTACCGAGTTTTATGTTTTTGGTGTTATGGACTTCAATAAGTTTTCCACCGTGCTAAAGGGAGCTTATTTTTCACTACAGCTTTATAAGTCTTTCAAAGCGTCGTTTGAAAAGAGGCATACTATAAAGAGACTAAAATATGTGCTAGAAATTTATTGAGTATCTATACTATAGCTGAAATGTTAAATTCCACCATGGTAATTCTTACAAAATTTTACTAGTTTAATAGCTAATAAAGGTTGCGAGACTGCAATAAATGCGTAAAATAACATTTGAATTATACAGTATTTATTTAGCATAAACTTGTCTCAGTCTGACTGAAATGTGTATAGATGTTGTGCAGATTGCAAGAAAGGAACACTAAAGCACAATTTCATAGAAATTCAAAAATCATTCAAAATGGTAACAATTTTTAACAATGCCACTAAAAAACATTTTTATCACGTAGGAATACTTATTTATATAAAAAAAAATCGTGGATAATTTTATCTTTCTGTGACAAGGTTTTTAGGGACGAAGTAATGAACATGTCTAACTAGTGGCCAAATTTTTCTAGTTAATTTATATGCGGAAATTTCAAGTCAAAGTTTTAATCGAAGATTCTTCAACTTTGTGCTTATCTAATGGTTATCTTTTTATACTATATTCTTCGTTTTCTTTTGCTGTCTTCTTATTTGCTTTTCTTTCTCTTCACGGTTTCAAAATCATTTTCCTTTATGGATTCTTTTTCTTTTATTTTCCCTTTTATTATTATTATTTTTTTTTTCTAGAGAGAGAGAGAGAGAGATTTCTTTTTTCAATGTTCTGCCTACGCAGTTATCGTTACGGAACAGCTATATTATTTCGGCCACTTAAATGCTTCGCATCGTTATAAATAAATAATTTTTGCGGAAAATCCGCTATTCCTGACAATATAAGCAAACAGCACTTATTATATTCAGAAAATGAGATAGTAAAATTTAAAATATAAAAATTTCTAAAACTTTATATATGCTAGTTGACTCATTTTTTTTCGTTTTGTTTTGTTTTATTTTCTTTTATATCATCTAGTTTAAGCATTTTGATCAGTAAATACTGTTTATCTAGTATTCATGAAAATACCGGTACATATTTTTAAAGTAACGTTGATGTACTAGACATAACAATGTTATAGCAATAAGCTGAACTTATACGCAGTAGTCAACTGAAACAATTATAAATGTGTTGGAAAGTTCTAATAGTAAACTATGATAAAATGCCTGTAGTACTTACGCGAGGATTTGAAGATAATGTGAGACCAAATAATGTGCAAATTTTAAGTATTTTTTAATTATTATTTTTACATTTTGAATCACATACAGTATTTTTACTTCTTACATTGTTTTAAGAACTTTTGGGATGAACAGTAATACGAAAAGGAACAGTATCATTGAAATTCAAGATAAAATTTAATAAGCTCGTTTGTTTATTCTTCCCAGCGGTAGTTGCTTCAAGTGTGTTTTAAAGTAGGCAATTTCAGATGAATTGTTAATATTTTTTGCCCTATAAACCAAACATCTTTGAGTAGAATTTCGAAAGTACAGTGTTTTTTTTCTCATTAAAACATACGTTATTGAATTGTTATTAATTAATATTTTCGTTGACACCAATACCAATCATGTTGTGAGAGATTATTTGCAGTAATTTCATAATATTATCTAATGATAATTACATATTATTAAAAAAATAATAACATGTTCACAATAGCTCTCTTAAGTACTAACAGAAATGAACATGTCTTCATAAATAGACCAACATCATAGATTTCAGCTATTTCCTGAAACTAAATTTCGTGGCAATACCTCATGCTGTTCTATTCCAGCAGAAGACTAATGACTGTTATGATCTTTCAAATTTGACACCGTCATTTGCCAAATTGTTAGTGAATACAATTAGCATGAATAAAGTTAGGAATCTGACTTACACTGCGTTATGGATCATTTCTGAGTGCAATGGTATGATTCGTTCGCGGTCATTGCGATTTGTACGAACCTTTATGAGATTTAATCTAATTCACTTCAATGAAGAGCTTTCATTGGCCAAAGTAGGGACATGAATAAGCCTTCATGTTAGGGTTTTGACCAATGAATTTAAAGCTATTTTGATGGGAATGAATCACAAGACAAATATTAGAAGTTTAATGTGATATTCACAAATAGGAATAAACTAATGTTAAAATTTATTATTATATAAATTAACTGGTATTATTTGGTCTGATTCGCTTCCTTGATATCTCTGTAAATGGTGGATTTTCATAGTGGATACCACGATTGCATAATTCAAAATCATCAGCACTTGTGAATAAGCAGTATTAGTGAATCTCTGCCAAAATTTAATTGCAAGTTGTAATAATAATTTTCATTATTATATGTATAGCTATGTTGACGCATCATACCATGAACTGTGAATCATGTTGATATGCAAGGTGATAAATATAAATAAATACATATACTCTTTTAGAGGAGTGAAAATCACCAGTTTTTATGAAAATCTTAGAAATTAGCTTTATTGTGTCAAGTCATGCTTATAAATTACCACTAAACTAGCATTTTATTTTGCATTAAGTCATACTAGTGAGACAGCGGGTTTCTTTCTTGAAAAACTAATTAGTACTTTTCTTTAATGAAGCAACTTTTTTAAAGGACTATTTATTCTTTTCTGTTTGTTATGTAGTGCATATTATTTATTTATCTACTTATGCATTTAGAATTAATTTTAATACTGTATCTAATGAAATACATTCTGGTTTTGTAAGAATTATTAGTAACATTAATAATATGCACACATTTTTCTTTGTAAACCGAAATTTAGCATTTTTTAAAATTTTATTCGTCTAAAATAAAATGTTATTTAGGTGTTGATTGTTTTTGTGTTAAGCACCCTATTACATAAAGGCTTAATTCATCGTCTTTGCTAGTTCACTAAAATTGATTTCATAATATTGTATAGTTTATGAATGTTGAGTATAATGATTTTGTTTTTCTCTTTTTGCCAATTCAAATCTGAAAACATAAATTTGAATTCCTCAAATGACAGACTATGAAGCAATAAAATACTTTATTTTTGAAGGCTATGATTACATATACACTGAAAATAACCAGTACACATTGGTAGCACGTTTAAAACACTTTAGTTGAGAAACAGTGTTTCCGTTGCCTGAATATGCACTAAAATATGCGTAGCGATAAGGCTCCAAGTGCATTAAAATTTGCTCTGAATGTGCTCCTCTGAGGGTTAGTAAATTTGAGATTAAGGGCATATTTGAGAACAGATTGGGGGTATACATGAGAACAGATTAGTGGTATATATGAGAACAGATTAGGGGTATACATGAGAACAGATTAAGGGTATATATGAGAACAGATTAAGGGTATATATGAGAACATATTATGGGTACATATGGTAACAATTAAGGGTATATATGAGAACAGATTGGGGGTATCTATGAGAATAGATTAGGAGAATATATGAGAACAGATTAGAGGTATATATGAGAACAGATTAGGGGTATATATGAGAATAGATTAGGGGTATATATGAGAACAGATTAAGGCTATATATGAGAACAGGTTAGGGGTATATATGAGAACAGATGAGGGTATATATGAGAACAGATTAGGGGTATATATGAGAACAGATTAGGGGTATATATGAGAACAGATTAAGGGTATATATGAGAACAGAGTAGGGATATATAAGAGAACATATTAAGGGTATATATGAGAACATATTAGAGCATATATAACAACAGATTAGAGTATATATGAGAACAGATTAGGGTACATATGAGAACAGATTAGGGTATATAGGAGAACAGATTAGGGTATACATGAGAACAGATTAAGGGTATAATTGAGAACAGATTGGGAACATATTTAAGCGTTTTGTAAGCTTACGTTTTTGTATAAATGTAACTTCAATAGCGTTCTTTAACTACCAGTAAATTGAATCTTTCAAAATAATACGATTAAAAAATTTGTTTCAATGAATCGCTTCACATTTGTGTCACTGCGAAAAGGAGGACCTTCCCTGATCGTGGGACGTCCATTGACAGGGGGTGGAGGGAAATCGAGGTCCCTTGCTCTCGGGATCACTCAAAATTAACAGCAAAAACTGTTGTTCTAATCAACAAAGAGTTCTAA
Organism: Uloborus plumipes; assembly: GCA_038373865.1. Classification (NCBI taxonomy): domain Eukaryota; kingdom Metazoa; phylum Arthropoda; class Arachnida; order Araneae; family Uloboridae; genus Uloborus; species Uloborus plumipes. The sequence continues at coordinate 119,589 of JAXGGA010001428.1, forward strand.
CAACACTTGCTGTACAAAGTTTTCCAAAATATGTGCAACGAAGTGTTTTAAAAGAAGGACAGTGAGTCGTGCTCGAAAAAAGTATTACCTGCCTTTCTAAAAGTGTGATGTACCAAATAAGTGTTCTTAAAAGTGTTCTGTAAACTGTTCCAAATCGTGTGCCTCAAAGTATTTTCAAGTGTCTGATTATCTGCAGTGCAGAAGCTTCATGAAATTCGCTAGAGCTAAGAACATCAATATGCTAAGATGAAATCAGAGCAACACAGATTTTCCAAAGATCAATATGCGAGTGAAATGATTGCATTTCCTTGGATGCAAATAGGACTAGTAATAGAATAGTTTCAAGTCCTGTACCAAATTCTACGCAGACAGGCACTTACTCATCTGAGCAAAGCTGCAGAATATTCAGTGAATTCAAATCATTTGAATGAGCACGAAAGGGATTAATATTATTGGATATAAATTTCTTGATCATATTTCCAGTTTGAATTGAGAGGGAATCCTAATGGGGGGCATCGTGTTTTATTTTTTTTTAAGATTGCTGGGACATTAAAAAAAAGAAGAAGAATGCATTATTCATTTCTTGTTTTCTGTCACTGGAATTACATAGTTTTGATTTTTAATTTCTCTCATCTGAATTGCTTTATTTGGTAGCCGTATCTATTTATGAAGTTACTAGCTGACCCGGCGAACTCTGTTCCGCCTTAAAGGCAATAAATAAGAAAATTTTTCAATTTATTAAGTTTTTTATTATTAGAAAATACAAAAAAAAATTAAGCACCTACATTAATCATTCATTATTGTTTCTGTATTTTAGTACATAGGTTTGCTCTTCACTAAAGTTCCTTGTGATGCACAACATTTTTTGTTTTATTATGAGGCGCAAAAAGAAACAACGCAGATGGTCTTCAGACCCGTAAACATGCCACATATAATTGACCATGGGAAAAACAGTGATGTTCTAGATTCAAACCACAAACTTTTAAGGATTGGCCTTGTGATTTGTTAAAGGTCATGACAAATGCAAGACGGATCGGAAATTGAAGTCTTTTAAATTCAAACGGGATATCGGTTGGGATCATCGGGATCCTAGGAATGAGCAATCGTTTCTGACAGCTTATCACCTATAAATTTCAAGGGAAGTAACGCGTTTGTTTATAATTTATTTCACGAAAAAGTCAAATAATACTCAACGCACCGCTAACTTACAACCTGTTTACTGCGTTCCGGAACCTGCCAGAACGTGTGCTTTATGTCGCTCAGCCATGGAGGTGTCAAAAAAGGCTTAGTAAAAAGGCTTAGTCAATAAGACATTTTTTCTATTTATGTAACTGACACACATAAATTATAGCCTATGTCCGTCTCCTGGCTCTAAGCTACCTACCCACCAATTTTTAGCCATATCGGTACAGCCGTTCTTGAGTTATAAATAGTGTAACTAACACGACTTTCTTTTATATATATAGATATGATACACTGCGAACAATGAACAGTTATTTTTACAGTATAATACTAGCAGCCGAGGTTCCAATTTAAAACTGTAAAACGCACAGTAATAAACTGTAAAACTAGCAATTTTACTCTTTCTTACAGTACAGTTCGCAGTTTTCTAGTTTATTGCCGTTAAAATTAGCTGTATTATACTGTAAAAACAACAGTATAATACTGGCAGCATAGGTTCCAGTTTAAAACTGTAAAATACACGGTAATAAGCTGTAAAATTAGCACTTTTACAGTTTATTTTAGTAAAAGTAGCAATTTTACAGTTTAGTAGGGGAAGACCGCCTATATTGGACCACTGCTTAAATTGGACCTCGGGCTTAAAATCTAGTACAGAGACCTGTGCTACACTTTAACAGTAGAAACATAAAGTTTTAGGAATAAAATCAATGTGTATGAAGTTTCACCTGTCTTCTAACTGTTTAGCGTGAGTTACGGCTTGATTTGTGTTGAAAACGTGCGAAATCTTATTTTTCGGACTTGTTTCTAGAAAGATAACTCAAAAACTTGTGAATTTCTGTAAAATGCTGTGACAGTACTATAATCTGTGTTTAATAAGGGTTACATCGATGTATTTACATGCGCGATTGTGATAGTTTTTGACAGAGCAATGAGCTGAAGAATAAAAAATGGCGTGTTTTCCTTTATTGGACCGAAAAAAATTTCCTATATTGGACCGGTGGTCCAATTTAAGAATATGATTTTAAACAAGACTTTTTAGTAATCGTAACATAAAATAAGTGACTCGTTTCTTTAATAGCGTAGTTAACATTATTTTAAGCATACTTTAACACCGATTCTCGATATTCATTTAAACTTTTTTATCAAGCAGAAGCTACAACTTCTTAAAATGTATGTTTTTTTTTCTCTTCATCCATTAAGCTGCAGTTTCAGGTTGTTAAACATAGTAATTAACTTAAATAACATTTACGCTGGTTTACAGAGAAAAAAATATGAAATTCATCCATATTTTGGAAACAATTTATATGTTACTAAAATGTTCAATGTAGATGAAGCCGGTCTTTTCACTGTCCAAAAGTCCCAAAATATATTGACGTATAGAGGATAACATCAGGTTGCATCAGTAATGAGTGGTGAACGTGGTAGAAACACACTGGTTATTTGCTGCATGAGTGCAACAGAATTGCAAGCTCCCCATGCTTATTTTTAAAAGATTACGTTCTATGTATGAACTGATCGTAAAAGCTTCCCTTCCCTGGTGAGCAATAAATATGCTTGTTCAAAAAAAATGTTAGATCACAAACGATAATTCACACAATTGATACAACCTTTCATCAAAACTGTTAAGCAAGCAATGTAAAAAGAATGGCCTTCTATTAATGGATAGGGGCACAGCACTTACATAAAGAACATTGATTCAATAAACTTGGCTAACGAGAACGATATAATAATGTTTTCTCTTAAAGCACATCATGCATGTAGATGTGTTCTTTATTCAGTCTATCTACATATTTTAATCGAGCATGTGATACATGATGCGAGAACATCTAATGAGATCCATTATATAATATCGCATAAGAGAACTGTTTGGTAAATCTTATGGGCAAACCGCAATTAATGCCATGTCAAATACTCTGAGTTGATTCTAAAGAACAGGAGTTTGGCCTGTTAATTGACATGTGCTTAATGACATTGACTTGGCTGCAGCAGAATTAGAGGCAAAGTCCAGATAAAACTACTCCAAGTGAATAGGTTACGTGTTCGGTACACCATGTACAACAGCTAGCTACGACTTAAATTAGTACTAGTTCTGCAAAATCGGCGGATAGTTCTCATCAAAACATAATTTCCAACTCTAACTATGATTTTGTAAAGCCGGCTCACATATCAGTTTTGCCTAAAAAAATAGGAACAAAAAGAAAGGCTGTCTCAGCAATCATTCTAACGCCGTATAAAAGAGGCAAAGAGCAAAAAAAGTCACACAAGAAGGAGCAAGAAATTGCACAAAACAACTGTTATTACAATACTTGTCATAGAGATTAAGTACAAAACATAATTAAGTGTATGAAATGTCATCGGCGAGTTTATCAACACTGCCTAAGTGAGGCCGAAGCAAAAGAAATTCTATTGCAAATCCTGGAAAAGAGCTGAACAGTTCAAATATAAATTATTCTATGATTTCCTGGTACTGTCCAATTTAGGAAGCGCATGGTTCAATTTAGGCGCATATATTCCTAAATTGGACTTTTGCAACTTTTTATAAGATACTTTTTTAACAAATAATTTTCATATTTATAGAAAACATAAGCTCTTAGAGCGGTTCCTGACTAAATTTAGCTTACGATGCCCTATTTTGAATTTCTGTTTTGCTTCACATTGAGCGACACAGGCCTCCTGTTCTTAGGGGGTCCAATATAGGCGGTCTTCCCCTACTATAAGATTAGAAATCTTAGTTTACCGCTGCAAAATTAGCCATTTTTACAGTTGGTCGGGATTTTTTTCGGATGGGGTTGTCCGTAGTGCAAATAGAATTTCCTCCTTGGGTTGATCCTTATACGTGTAATTTATATTACCCCCATCAATGCCCACCTCCCAATTCCTTCCTTGTCTCGCTCCTGTGGGCTGGACATAGCCAGCATTGCTTGTTGCACTAATTTGAATGTGAAGAAATGATTCAAATTAAAGGTGTAAGTTTTTGTCTAGTTTATTTACTGAGTCAACACGCTTTAATTCTTCTATTTTACCTTCACATCAACTACATCATAATTATAACATCAGATTTTTTTAGAAATAAAAAAAATTAGAAATATTTAAAATTGAAGTTCTTCAAAACCATTACTTGCAAACGAAGAAGAAAATGTTCGGGAAGGTCACTAAATTCTAAATGAATTTCAGATAATCTTAAGCAAATTAAATATTGCGGAAGGACTGTTTTGTTGACACAAATTGATCAAAACATATACTGTTTGCGTATTGTGCGCCTGGGAGTCACGGACGCTTCCATCTGAAAAAGGGGAGATAGGTTTAGGATGCACACTACCCGATGCCTTCAGCTTTTGTTCGCTTATTACTTCCTCGTTGCTCCCCTCCCCCCTATTTCAAAAAAGTCCGAAGAGACTTGGCGGTTGCGCAGATGCGGCGGAGGTCGCTCGAAAAAATTTTAGACAGTAAACACGTACTGTCTGTCCATGAATCCGCGCCTGGCACTCGCGAACAGTTCCACTTAAAATGGGGGGAGGGGGTTGCGGGTGATAACTTTCCGAGGTTTTCAATTTAAAACTTGCATTTGCTATATCCTTTTTACATATTCAACTAAACTATGTATTTGAAATTAGCATCGTTCCACGTAGTTTGATACGGTTCAAAATGCATTTTATTATCCTTCTCCTTATTGTTATCTTACCTAACACCCCTATTTTGGTAAGATCAGAGAAGACTTGACGCATGCGTAAATGCGCGGAAGGTTTTACCTAACAAGATCAGTCAGTAACTAATATTTCTGATATTTCGTTGAAACCTCATAATCTATTTCGGAGGGATTTACAATACCCTCACTCAATCCTATGGCTACGCTTCTGCTTCTTGTATTCATTAATTACACTCTTTTATTAATTTGAGTGCTTTTCAGTTCAAAAATATAAGTATTTGAAGTGCTGAATAAGACTTGAAAAAAAGAGGTCTTTAAAAAAATTTTTTTTTTCATAATATAATTCCACTGAGACGAACTCTGCATCTTCTCCGAAAAAAAAAAAAAAAAAAAAAAAACAGGTTAGGCAGGGATTCAAGTGAAACACCATTGCAATCGCTTCGAATTGCAATCGCTACTGGAAGTGAATTACATTATCATCAACTTAACTTGGCACTGACGTCACTATGGGTGGAGCCAATAAGAGCTCACAAGCAGTCAGTGATCTCCTCTTATTCGCCAAGTAGGCTGTGACGTTTTATCTAGCTCGTTTTTCATAGGCAAACGTCACTCAAACGTCACGCTGACGTCACGATGTTTTTATCAAGAAACGTTCTAATGTAATTCATTTCCAGTAGCGATTGTAATTTGCGATCGCCTGTTTCACTTTAATTCCTGCCTTAGTCTTGAATCAAGAATTTGTGTCCTTTCTGTAATCCAGCTTCAAATTGGAAGACATTTTTTAATGGCTTAAAAAATAAAATTAAAATATATTTATAAACAAAGCACGTTCTCCTTAAAGACAACTTTACAAAAAAGTCTGTAATAAATCATATTTTCTTAATTTTACTTGTCTATCATTTTTCCTGTAGCCGCAAATGATATGTTTTTCGAACTGTTTAAAACTAAAACGGAATGTTGGTATGAGGTGTTGTTGTCAATGCTCTTCAAACAGACAAAAAATCGTATATAGGACTATTTTCTCAGAAAGTATTAAGGGGGGGGGGGTGAGAGAGCTTACCGACTGTAGCACATTTCTTTGTACTATCTAGTTGTAATCCTACTTTTATTTAAATTTCTTCAATATTTCATTCGTTTTTTATTTTTGACTTGTATTTTTGTCTTTAGGTATACAAAGTCCATTAAGCGCCTATTTTTTCTTCTTTAAAAAAATTAATGGAAAATATACATTTCCACAAATAAACTACTAGTTTATCTAGTTTGTAACTAAAAATGGGAAATAAATATTTCGAAATTAGTTTGCAAACATCCTCTAACTGCAAAAGAAAACCAATTGGTGCTCACTACAAAGGCAATATTTTGTCAATTATGTTATGAGTTCTGAAGAGTAAACGATCTTCTTAGTATATGGTATTTTGTAATGCATGATTTGTTGAAGTAACGATTGTGTCACTGAATACTTTTGTGAAACATTTTAAACATGAACGCATCAATGTAGGAATGAATATTCATTCGTAACTATAGAGAAAAAGAAAGAGAAAATGCAAGTAACAGTGCTTTGGGACCCTGTGTAAACTTGATTAGAAATGCAATAGTAGATTTTTATAAAATATTTTGCATATTTTTCAAAAGTAATTTTTAAGAATAGATATATTCAGAGACTAAACTACATTGAAGAAGGGGATATGAAACAATTTGAAGCCAAGGGGTGTAAGTGCCAAAATTCAAAATATGAAGTTAACTATTATAGGGTAAGTGCTCCAGTAGTCGACATTTAAGAGATCTTTTGTGGATCTTGGCTAACCTAGAACTTTCAGCTATCAATACAGCAACAAAAACAAGGTAAAACTTTAGAATGAACCTTTCTGATAGTGTATCACCTACTTGTTTCAGAAATTTAAAAAAAAATGTTAAAATCCAAGCTGTTGTCAACACTAGTAAATGCTCCAGTAGTCGGCTAGAATCATTTTAGCTGAAAAATAAGCAGAATCGCAATCTTGGATAACGGGTACACCATTCAAAATGAAATGACTCATTACTAATTAAAAAAAGTACCCAAAACGTAACTGCCACTGGTTGATGATTGAGGATAAGTACATGAATGTGTGAATGCGTCATATATGATTTTGAATTAAAAATGTACTATTTATGAGGAGTTTTATGTTATTGTGGCCGACTACTGGAGACTTGCCGACTACTGGAGCACTTACCCTATAGTGGGAGAAGCTCTAGTATGCTTTTGAGGTAAAGGAAAATCTCTAGTCTTGAGCCACACCGTTATACAGTATGATTTAGGAAAACGAAATAGTACAGTAACCCCTCGTTATATCGCGCTTTTTGGGGGACCAGAAAAGAGAGCGATATATCCGGAAGCGCGATATTACCGATGTCATTGAAAATAGTTAAACTACACACTTATACACTTATACACATAAATACACAGATGGCGAGAAAACGTTTCCCCAGTGTACAAATGCCACCAACACCGAGCCTCCCCCAAACACATTTTGGACTGTCTCGGAATTTCCAGAGAGGATGTTTACTCGTTTCCTCTGCTGGTTGCGGACTTCCTCAGGGTCAACGGTTTACTTGAGCTGGTCTGACTACGTCAGACCAGTTAGGAGATAAGTAGAAGAAGAAGAAGAAGACTTATACATTAAAAGACAGTCAGAGAAGGGGAGTGTGTTTTCTTGACACTTACCAGATGCGTTTCACTCATTGTATCAATACAAAATAAAGTGTCCAGTAGTTTCCAAACTGTCTCTGCAGTATGCAAGTTTGGGTGACAGGAATTTGCTGCTTCTTTTCAGCGAATTCAGAAGAATAGAAGAACCTTCGTTTTGTTCATTGATGACAAAAAATAAATGAGAAAGAGACCTTTTCTGAGCACCTAACATATTTTCTCAAAAATGGTTTCGAACTAAAAGTTTTTCTTTTTCTTGGGGGGGGGGGGGGGAGACAAAAGAAAAGAGCGATATATCCGAATGAGCGATATAACGAGGGGCTACTGTATAATGTAAATTACAAAAAAGATGAATTTGAATTTTGGCATCTCGAATTCAAATTTTATTCTTTGCAGCAACGAATTGCGATTCGTTTGTGTGTGTGTGTCTATGTACCCAGGTAGCACAAATAAACTTTAAACGTTTTATAAACGTTTTTAAGCGGTTGTTACAATGTTAATAATCATTTTACAACCTTTAAAAAACGAAGTGTGCTACTTGGGCAGGCGTGTGTGTGTGCTCCTTCGTACCATATCCTGCATGGTGGTACAGCGGGGAAATTGCAGAGTCCGTCTCGCTGTGCCACCGTGTGCTGCATAGGCTCCCTGAAGGTGCTGGTGAGCATGTCTGTGTTGGTGGAGCGCCGGGTTGCGAGATACAGTAGCCCCTCGTTATTTCGCGCCTCGTTATATCGCTCATTCGGATATATCGCTCTTTTCTTTTGTCTCCCCCCCCCCCAAAAAAAAAACTTTTAGTTCGAAACCATTTTTGAGAAAATGTGTTAGGTGCTCAGAAAATGTCTCTTTCTCATTTATTTTTGTCATCAATGAACAAAACGAAGGTTCTATTCTTCTGAATTCGCTGAAAAGAAGCAGCAAATTCCTGTCACCCAAACTTGCATACTGCAGAGACAGTTTGGAAACTACTGGACACTTTATTTTGTATTGATACAATGAGTGAAACGCATCTGGTAAGTGTCAAGAAAACACACTCCCCTTCTCTGACTGCCTTTTAGTGTATAAGTGTGTAGTTTAACTATTTTTAATGACCTTGGTTATATCGCGCTTCCGGATATATCGCTCTCTTTTCTTGTCCCCCGAAAAGCGCGATATAACGAGGGGTTACTGTATTTTCAGATTTCCAATCTAAAAGAGACTATATGATGTTTTGGGTCCAAAAAAAAAAAAAAAAAAAAAAAAACATGAAGCAATTTAAATGAATGAAAAATGATCAAATAAGCTTTGTGCTGAACTATATTTGAAGTTAAAAATTAACGTACTGATATGTCAACATCAACTGATATGTCAGTTCTCTTACAGCTTTCATGTTGTTTGCTGAGCTTCCTGCACAGTGCAGGAAAGGGCTGCATTGTAGCCTTGAAATAGCTCTTTGTTGTACTTTCTACCTTATTTGTGCCTTATTTACGTTGATTTTTAACTTCAAATGAAGCAACTTGTCATTGGTTAACAAAAGCAAGAAAATCTGTAGGAAACTCTGGGATTCCAAAAAAATTTCTAGTAACTGTACAGTTTCTTGTTAAGTAGCATTACAGAAGAAGACACTGTATAGTTACAGTGTTATTTAAGAAACAGCTGTGTCGTTACTATATTGCAAGAAAAAAAAACTGTAGTACAACCAGAAAATTTCTAGGACACTGTTATTCAATAAACTTTCTAGGAACGATACAGATATTTTTTAAGCAATATTTACAAAAATACTATAGAATAAGCTAGACTTTCACTAGAAAGTTGCTGATGGTAAGTTCAATTTGATGGAGATTTTCTAGTAGTACTGCAGTTAATTTGTGTAGCACACAAACTTTTAACTTTAGACAAAAACCTATAAGTTTACTTAACTAGAGATTTTATGACAGTACGGCAGTTTATTTCAGAGTGTTAATTGGTTTTTCAGTGACAGCTTACAAGCGGTTTGAATTTTGAACTGGTTTTACTCAAAAGTTTAAAGAAAAAATCTATTTAATTCCTTTGCCCCTCACTGCTTCATACGTTTTTGAGAAAGAGTGGAAATAACTTAAAAATAAAGGCAGGGTTTCAGTGTTCAAAAGTTTTCCCTTATGTTTGAGATAATTAATGTCGCGTCTTCAAGAATATTTTAAGTTCAACTCTAACGTTAAAGTTATGATCTTCACCTTGGTGCAAATAGTTGGAAACCGTGCAAATAATTTAACCCTTTAACTGTCAAGTTATTTTGATTTTTAACACTTTTCCAAGCACAAACCCGAGAAACAGTCGGGTTTGACAAAGAGAACAAAGAGATGAAGCCGAAATAAACGTCTCCTGATATATATTCGGGTATAACAATACGATGCACTAAAAAAAAAAAAAAATACCCCGAGTAATACTCGGGCGTGACATTTTCGAAAACCAGCTGTGCCCGAGACTATCTCGGGCATGACAGTTAAAAGGTTAAAGAAATGATCAAAATGAGCAAATAGTAGTAAAATTGTAGATAACGTAATTAGAAGTTGCAATCGTTTCATGAAAATAAATAGGAGTATGATTTTGAATTTTTAACATTTTACAAGTTTGAGAAAATGGTTTAATATGCTGACAAATCAAAGTACGTAATCATGAAAAAATAAAATGTTAAGGTTCCCTTTTCTTCAAACCCTTTATAATTACATTAATTTTCATGTAAACAAATCCTTTCCTATCTATTCTCATACTCTGAGCGCATGAAAGGAAGCGCATTCATTCCTTCAAAGTTATTTCTGCCACTTATGATAAAGGATTTCTTATCTAATTGCGAAATTGTTTTATTTTCATTCTTAATTTTCTAATATTTGTTTACATAACTCTGCAGCTTATTTACGTTTATGTAAACTGTGTATTCCTTTTGTAACGCCCATGATGAACTTGTAATTGAGTAAAGCACTGGAACGATAGAAAAATGAAATATTAACGGCTTCCAATTAACTTAAAGTTTAAAAAGAACCTACATTTGTTTACATAACTCTGCAGCTTATTTACGTTTATGTAAACTGTGTATTCCTTTTGTAACGCACATGATGAACTTGTAATTGAGTAAAGCACTGGAACGATAGAAAAATGAAATATTAACGGCTTCCAATTAACTTAAAGTTTAAAAAGAACTTCAGCGAAACTCTTGAAGGATGAAAAAATGCAATTAATTAATTATTCCTTAATAAAAAATGTTTGCGAAGAATGTTACAGAGGAGCAAGTTTATCAAAATATTTTTAAAACGTAAAGGGATTAAAAAGACATTTTGTTCTCCAAGATTTTAATTTGTTTGATGAGTCGCATAGTTTAAAGGAAAAAACAGGGAACGAAAAGGATTTCAGGAAGAGTAAGTGATAACATTTACACAAATATTCCAGCTTAAAACAGATTTATAATTGCTTAATTGTTTTAAAATATCTTTATGTTTGGTACTAAATTATTTTCTGGTAAATTTATCCTTTAACACAATGATTATTTCTTTCAAAAATGTATCTAAGGAAATAGGCATTTATTCATTAACTATTTGTCTATTTATAGTTACCGACGCGTGCGATTTCACCTATTATTCATGTTATTAGTGATTTTATTTTAGAGGGAGTTCATAAAAGGCGTCAAGATTTTTTCGGCAAATACGTGTTCAATTAACAAAACGGATTACCTTTCTTTAGTTTGGCTATATAACATTTGTATAACCATGGCAATATCTTAAACAAATTTACTTTCTTCCTCCAATCTTAATCCGAAATATAATTTTTTTGTGTAAATTAAACAGGTACGAACTCGTCTTATAGAAGTAATACAAATACAAATGTGACTACCAGCAACAGGACTTTTGTTCAGCTAGTCCATTCATAGTCAATTTATATCTCCTCCCTAAGAAACATTATTTTAAGATACAAATGTGAAAATAAGTGAAAAAAACTCTCTGTTATATCCACTAAACTAGGTATTCTTTCTAATAAACCTGTACATTAAATATTTTATTGTAAAATATATTATTCACCGCCTATTTTGTTCTAAGAATCTATTCGTTTTTCCAGTTTTGGTTTCTAGCAATTAATTACTTATTTTTATTGCTCATACAAAATATATCATAGAAACAAATATTATTACACAATAATAACCAATTTTGCAAAAGATGGAAACCATGTTTTCAAAACTTACTTCTGGTCATAAAACTCAATACATTCTTTTTAACATATTTGTATCCTTAATACTTCAAACATATTTCAGTTTTAATACTGGCTAGAATCTTATTTCTGAAATAAAGTAGGAAACACCATAAAAATTGATCCACATAGTAAACACGAAATAAAATAAATCAATAAATTTATTCCTGCGTATAAAAGTTCATTATTTCAGAGAAGAACTACTTGTAATGATCTATCAAACGCATTTTTGGAGCCAAACTTTATGTTGGAATGGTTTTTTCTTTCTTTGGCATGAAAGTGGAAATGGCTATAAACAGTAATGGATTGCGAAAGTTAAATAAATTCTGCTTGCAGAAATTAGGGCTCGGGAGATAAAATTGTACGTTTGAAGACAAAGCATGATCATTATGAATTTATAATGAATAACGGGTAGTATGCTTGGGATTTGTTATGAAGCAGGGAATTATTCATGTATGGTTTGGTTGGAAATAACTTCAGTGTGAATTGTGGAGCTTTTGAAATGTGTTTTATTTATTCAGTGCGTTTGCGATATAAAATGAATAACTGATGTACAAGGTCTCAAAACTTGCCTCTTGTTGAGATGTTTTAATAGTTTTACTTATATAGAATAGTTTATAGTTTAGAAGTTGTGGGTTTGCAAAACTTTCGTTTTATTTTTTTCATAAACAACCATTAGTTTTCATAGTTTTATTCTATATTCACCGTTGCTAATTGGTTTTCGAGTATTTTGGAAAACAGATGTTAGTTGAAAAACATTGGTTGACATAGGTACAGTATATGTATGTTGAAGAGAAAGCATGTAGATTATGAATAATGGGTAGTATGCATGGGATTTGTTATGAAGCAGGGAATTATTCATGTATGGTTTGGTTGGAAATAACTTCAGTGTGAATTGTGGAGCTTTTGAAATGTGTTTTATTTATTCAGTGCGTTTGCGATATAAAATGAATAACTGATGTACAAGGTCTCAAAACTTGCCTCTTGTTGAGATGTTTTAATAGTTTTACTTATATAGAATAGTTTATAGTTTAGAAGTTGTGGGTTTGCAAAACTTTCGTTTTATTTTTTTCATAAACAACCATTAGTTTTCATAGTTTTATTCTATATTCACCGTTGCTAATTGGTTTTCGAGTATTTTGGAAAACAGATGTTAGTTGAAAAACATTGGTTGACATAGGTACAGTATATGTATGTTGAAGAGAAAGCATGTAGATTATGAATAATGGGTAGTATGCATGGGATTTGTTATGAAGCAGGGAATTATTCATGTATGGTTTGGTTGGAAATAACTTCAGTGTGAATTGTGGAGCTTTTGAGATGTGTTTTATTTATTCAGTGCGTTTGCGATATAAAATGAATAACTGATGTACAAGGTCTCAAAACTTGCCTCTTGTTGAGATGTTTTAATAGTTTTACTTATATAGAATAGTTTATAGTTTAGAAGTTGTGGGTTTGCAAAACTTTCGTTTTATTTTTTTCATAAACAACCATTAGTTTTCATAGTTTTATTCTATATTCACCGTTGCTAATTGGTTTTCGAGTATTTTGGAAAACAGATGTTAGTTGAAAAACATTGGTTGACATAGGTACAGTATATGTATGTTGAAGAGAAAGCATGTAGATTATGAATAATGGGTAGTATGCATGGGATTTGTTATGAAGCAGGGAATTATTCATGTATGGTTTGGTTGGAAATAACTTCAGTGTGAATTGTGGAGCTTTTGAGATGTGTTTTATTTATTCAGTGCGTTTGCGATATAAAATGAATAACTGATGTACAAGGTCTCAAAACTTGCCTCTTGTTGAGATGTTTTAATAGTTTTACTTATATAGAATAGTTTATAGTTTAGAAGTTGTGGGTTTGCAAAACTTTCGTTTTATTTTTTTCATAAACAACCATTAGTTTTCATAGTTTTATTCTATATTCACCGTTGCTAATTGGTTTTCGAGTATTTTGGAAAACAGATGTTAGTTGAAAAACATTGGTTGACATAGGTACAGTATATGTATGTTGAAGAGAAAGCATGTAGATTATGAATAATGGGTAGTATGCATGGGATTTGTTATGAAGCAGGGAATTATTCATGTATGGTTTGGTTGGAAATAACTTCAGTGTGAATTGTGGAGCTTTTGAGATGTGTTTTATTTATTCAGTGCGTTTGCGATATAAAATGAATAACTGATGTACAAGGTCTCAAAACTTGCCTCTTGTTGAGATGTTTTAATAGTTTTACTTATATAGAATAGTTTATAGTTTAGAAGTTGTGGGTTTGCAAAACTTTCGTTTTATTTTTTTCATAAACAACCATTAGTTTTCATAGTTTTATTCTATATTCACCGTTGCTAATTGGTTTTCGAGTATTTTGGAAAACAGATGTTAGTTGAAAAACATTGGTTGACATAGGTACAGTATATGTATGTTGAAGAGAAAGCATGTAGATTATGAATAATGGGTAGTATGCATGGGATTTGTTATGAAGCAGGGAATTATTCATGTATGGTTTGGTTGGAAATAACTTCAGTGTGAATTGTGGAGCTTTTGAGATGTGTTTTATTTATTCAGTGCGTTTGCGATATAAAATGAATAACTGATGTACAAGGTCTCAAAACTTGCCTCTTGTTGAGATGTTTTAATAGTTTTACTTATATAGAATAGTTTATAGTTTAGAAGTTGTGGGTTTGCAAAACTTTCGTTTTATTTTTTTCATAAACAACCATTAGTTTTCATAGTTTTATTCTATATTCACCGTTGCTAATTGGTTTTCGAGTATTTTGGAAAACAGATGTTAGTTGAAAAACATTGGTTGACATAGGTACAGTATATGTATGTTGAAGAGAAAGCATGTAGATTATGAATAATGGGTAGTATGCATGGGATTTGTTATGAAGCAGGGAATTATTCATGTATGGTTTGGTTGGAAATAACTTCAGTGTGAATTGTGGAGCTTTTGAGATGTGTTTTATTTATTCAGTGCGTTTGCGATATAAAATGAATAACTGATGTACAAGGTCTCAAAACTTGCCTCTTGTTGAGATGTTTTAATAGTTTTACTTATATAGAATAGTTTATAGTTTAGAAGTTGTGGGTTTGCAAAACGTTCGTTTTATTATTTTCATAAACAACCATTAGTTTTCATAGTTTTATTCTATATTCACCGTTGCTAATTGGTTTTCGAGTATTTTGGAAAACAGATGTTAGTTGAAAAACATTGGTTGACATAGGTACAGTATATGTATGTTGAAGAGAAAGCATGTAGATTATGAATAATGGGTAGTATGCATGGGATTTGTTATGAAGCAGGGAATTATTCAATGTCTGGTTTGGTTGGAAATAAATTCAGTGTGAATTGTGGAGCTTTTGAAATGTGTTTTATTTATTCAGTGCGTTTGCGATATAAAATGAATAACTGATGTACAAGGTCTCAAAACTTGCCTCTTGTTGAGATGTTTTAATAGTTTTACTTGTATAGAATAGTTTATAGTTTAGAAGTTGTGGGTTTGCAAAACGTTCGTTTTATTATTTTCATAAACAACCATTAGTTTTCATAGTTTTATTCTATATTCACCGTTGCTAATTGGTTTTCGAGTATTTTGGAAAACAGATGTTAGTTGAAAAACATTGGTTGACATAGGTACAGTATATGTATGTTGAAGAGAAAGCATGTAGATTATGAATAATGGGTAGTATGCATGGGGATTTGTTATGAAGCAGGGAATTATTCATGTCTGGTTTGGTTGGAAATAACTTCAGTGTGAATTGTGGAGCTTTTGAAATGTGTTTTATTTATTCAGTGCGTTTGCGATATAAAATGAATAACTGATGTACAAGGTCTCAAAACTTGCCTCTTGTTGAGATGTTTTAATAGTTTTACTTATATAGAATAGTTTATAGTTTAGAAGTTGTGGGTTTGCAAAACTTTCGTTTTATTTTTTTCATAAACAACCATTAGTTTTCATAGTTTTATTCTATATTCACCGTTGCTAATTGGTTTTCGAGTATTTTGGAAAACAGATGTTAGTTGAAAAACATTGGTTGACATAGGTACAGTATATGTATGTTGAAGAGAAAGCATGTAGATTATGAATAATGGGTAGTATGCATGGGGATTTGTTATGAAGCAGGGAATTATTCATGTATGGTTTGGTTGGAAATAACTTCAGTGTGAATTGTGGAGCTTTTGAAATGTGTTTTATTTATTCAGTGCGTTTGCGATATAAAATGAATAACTGATGTACAAGGTCTCATAACTTGCCTCTTGTTAAGATGTTTTAGTAGTTTTACTTTAGAATAGTTTATAGTTTAGAAGTTGTGGGTTTGCAAAACTTTCGTTTTATTATTTTCATAAACAACCATTAGTTTTCATAGTTTTATTCTATATTCACCGTTGCTAATTGGTTTTCGAGTATTTTGGAAAACAGATGTTAGTTGAAAAACATTGGTTGACATAGGTACAGTATATGTATGTTGAAGAGAAAGCATGTAGATTATGAATAATGGGTAGTATGCATGGGGATTTGTTATGAAGCAGGGAATTATTCATGTATGGTTTGGTTGGAAATAACTTCAGTGTGAATTGTGGAGCTTTTGAAATGTGTTTTATTTATTCAGTGCGTTTGCGATATAAAATGAATAACTGATGTACAAGGTCTCATAACTTGCCTCTTGTTAAGATGTTTTAGTAGTTTTACTTTAGAATAGTTTATAGTTTAGAAGTTGTGGGTTTGCAAAACTTTCGTTTTATTATTTTCATAAACAACCATTAGTTTTCATAGTTTTATTCTATATTCACCGTTGCTAATTGGTTTTCGAGTATTTTGGAAAACAGATGTTAGTTGAAAAACATTGGTTGACATAGGTACAGTATATGTATGTTGAAGAGAAAGCATGTAGATTATGAATAATGGGTAGTATGCATGGGGATTTGTTATGAAGCAGGGAATTATTCATGTCTGGTTTGGTTGGAAATAACTTCAGTGTGAATTGTGGAGCTTTTGAAATGTGTTTTATTTATTCAGTGCGTTTGCGATATAAAATGAATAACTGATGTACAAGGTCTCATAACTTGCCTCTTGTTAAGATGTTTTAGTAGTTTTACTTTAGAATAGTTTATAGTTTAGAAGTTGTGGGTTTGCAAAACTTTCGTTTTATTATTTTCATAAACAACCATTAGTTTTCATAGTTTTATTCTATATTCACCGTTGCTAATTGGTTTTCGAGTATTTTGGAAAACAGATGTTAGTTGAAAAACATTGGTTGACATAGGTACAGTATATGTATGGTGAAGAGAAAGCATGATTATGAATTTATAATGGATAACGGGTAGTATGCTTGGGATTTGTTACGAAGCAGAGAATTATTCATGTATGGTTTGGTTGGAAATAACTTCAGTGCGAATTGTGGAGCCAAATAATGCATGTAGCTTTTGAAATGGTGTTTTATTTATTCAGTGCGTTTGCGATATAAAATGAATAACTGATGTACAACGTCTCAAAACTTGCCTCTTGTTGAGATATTTTAATAGTTTTACTTAAGTGGAATAGTTTATGGTTTAGAAGTTGTGGGTTTGTAAAACTTTCGTTTTATTTTTTTCAAAAACAGCAATTAGTTTTTATCATTTTATTCAATATTCACCGTTTTTAATTGGTTTTCGAGTACTTTGTAAAACAAACGTTAGTTGAAAAACGTTGTGTGACATACGTGCAGCATGTGTCAGACTCTAATTATGTCTGCAAATAAAATGAAGGTAATTTACTGTAAAACATTTGTTATAGAGAAAATTGTTTTTCATTTTTTGAGTTACTTTATGTGCTTATCCATAACTTATAAATTTGTTCAGTAATTTTTCCGCAAGCAGCATAAAATATGCTTTTTAACAACAATTTGTGTTATTCGTCGGTGCATAAAGTACATTTTTCACTTCTTCTTTCTCCGTAGGCAAGTTTTGCATTTTAAGCTGTGGTAATGCATACTGACGGATACGTCATAAAATGTTCTCCAGTAGACCGAATGGTGAAAGCGTAATCAAAAATAACAAAGTAAAATATTTGATAAGAGACAACGCTAAATCTCTTTTTTGTCTCGTAACACATTAAGATTTCCGAGTAAGAACTCGTTGTAAAATAGATTTAAAAATTCTACGCTACGTTATTTAAAAGTGTCGATGGTTGTAGGTCCAAAATTAAAAATTATTCATGAACTGAAAAAAAATCAATCGGACTATAATGAAGAGAATGGCATTTCACAATGTTATATACCACAACATATCATTTTACCAAAAGGTTTATGACACTTGAATTATGACGATCATTTGAAATCTATATTTTCGTCATGACACTTTTTGCTACTGATGGTTTTATCTCACTTTTATGGTTAATTTTTTAAAAAAGTGTCACAATAGTCGATTGTTCAAAATTATCCGTAGGAAAAAAAAAACTATCAATATCGGACAATAGCAAAGAAAAAAACGGTCCTTAAGCTTATTTTTGGTAGTTTTCTTCTATTTTTACAACTTTTTTTTTTCTTTTCAAATATTCAGTTCAACTACCAATGATTCCGGAATAAAACTTTAAATATCATATCTGGTTAACATAGCGAAACATATTTTATCACAACAGATTTTGTTAAGAAGTACACCAACCGAGTAAAGGGAGAATACTATTAGAATCCAACACATAAGATTGAAAGCATTTTGCGACTGGTGAAACCAGGCACGAGATAGGCTCTCTTCGCTTATTTTAATCCCGTCACGTTCATGGGAGAATTAGATTTCATTATCGTTGACCAGGAACATAAATTCTGTTTTCTTTTTAATAAAACTCAAAGATGTAGTACCTAGAGAAATAATATTTTTTCAGGGTGGACGTGGTTAAAATTTTCTTTTTTCGTCATTTCCTTTTGCTGGAGATCTCTTTGAAGTGTTTTCTTTCCTGAAATTCTTTTGATGTTCTAAATAAATTATTTTGCATGGAATAGTTTTTTTGAATGTTTTTGAAATGTAGCCTCAGTTCGTTATGCTCATTTAAACTAGAAATGCATGAAATTAGACAGTTAATAATAAATTTGCACGTCTATAACAATCTGTTTTTACGGAATAACTTGAATGGGATACTTTTTGAATTAATAATTAGTCATACGTTTTTTAGGTTGTGCAGAATAATACGAAAAATGTTAAGGTTTATTATCATAAGTTAGTTAAGAAGTTAATATGAATAATTCGTAATTAGACAAAGGTTTAATTCTTAAACATGATTCAATCGAAAATTCTTCTTAGGCATTATTTTCCGGCATTTTTTTCCAAAGGATAAATGAAATAAAATACATAAAATAAAATAAATAAATAAATGAAATGAAAAAATAATGAAAAAAAAAGTAAACATGTAATTAAAATTCTAAGTATCCTTACCTTTTGGACTAGAAGTTATGAAATATTCAATTTTTGATAAAGCCTTATATTTTGAGAATTTTTAATGTGCTCAGTTCGTAGCAAAAGATTAGAAAGCAATGATAGTCTAGTAAACGAAGGTCAAAATTAGGGTGAAAAAAAAACAAAAAAACATGCAGTTTTGCAAATTGGCACACAGGTACAGGAAGGTCTCCTGATGAACATACTAAAAGTCCCCGGTGGTGAGGGGGGGAGCTCGCAGCGCCACCTGGTGTTTTATGGGTGTTTTTTCAGTTTTCGTCTTATATCTCAAACACTGTTTACCTGCGAGAAAAAATGTCAGTTAATGAATTAAAGATCATAAAATTATCTTTAAAACGCTTTTTTAGTTTTTATTATAGCTATAATAGTTGCCGAGATATTGAACTTCAAAGTTGGTCAATTTTTGAAAAACCAACTACTTTTCCCCTTTTTTCTATTTTTGGAGCCGCCTCAGTGATTAATTTGATATGATTATTTTCTTTTTTCGACCTGAAGTAGTACAGGTCATTAAGGCGATTTGATTTCTTGAAACGGGGAGGCAGGTTGGGGAGGAAGGAGGCGAGGAATGAAGGAGGACCAAAATATGTGCTAGTTCACTATTTTTCCCTCTACTATAGTTCAGCAAACGAAGGCCCTAAGTAAGGGTGAAAAAATAATAATATAGTTATAAAAATTGGCACACGTGCAAAAAGGGCTCTTGATGAACGTATTAAAAGTCCTCGGTGGTAGGGGGTGAGCTCGCAGCGCCACCAGGGATTTTGGGTGCGTTTTTTTCAGTTTTCGTCTTACACTCCAAAAACTATGCATTCGTCAGCAAAATCATCAATTGGTAAATTGAAGAACATAAAAATACCTTTAAAACTAATGGTTTAGTATCTTATAACTGAAATATATGGAGTCGACTTGATGTTTAATTTTTAAACTCGTGAGATTTTGAAAACCTATCTTTTTCTTTTCTTCTTTCTTTATTTTTTGGGACGGTAAAAGGAATATTAATCACTTTTTTTTTTTTAATTTCGATAGTTCTGTGCTATTTAAGTCAACTAAGGTTCAAGAAGACCTTGAATCATGTTAGAAATAAAACGTATATCCTTCTGCGAAAAGGATAAATAATAAAAATAATGAAAAAAAGGCCAAACATTAAAAAAAAAAAAAAAAAAAAAAGAATAATATAAGTGAAATAATAAATGAAAACAGATGTAGAATAAATATAAACTAACATAAAAATGACATTGTAACTCAAGTTGACTCAAATTTTGTACCGTTAAGGCAGATACCCTGGCAGTTTAAGCAAGCAATGCTGCAGTTTATCCATGATTTTTTGTAGCCGCATCTTGTACCACATCCTTCCGTGCATGAACGAAAAATCATGGAGAGAAGGAGCAGGAAGCCTTGAAGTTCTTATAGGTTTCCATGATGTACCGGCTTTTTTCCATCCCCAAGCATCGGGTGGAAGTAATCTCACCAACCACTTTTGAATCTGGTGATAAACTCTTAATGAATGAAAGTTTGCGGCATCTTCAGTAGGTGGGAAGGAAACAAGATCTGGTTTTATTTTTCTTGCTTCTCTCTGAAAAGATATAAATCTCTGTTCATTCAGAGAAGTTACATTTACTGGAGCCCCATGTAAGGCCAAGAAAAATAATTGGCCTGCCCCCGCTACCTGCTCTGGGGTAGAAAGGGGGTTTGAGAACACTTCCGGAACGTATCCCAACAAATGATTTTTTTGCAACAACTTTGTGAATTTGTCTTTGCCTTTGTTATATGTAACTGATACTGTGTCGCACCCGGAGAAAACATGGAGGAAGAGAAATTGATCTTTGAACTTGCAAGTGTTTTGTAATTCTTGTGAACAAAAAATCTTGGTGCTCACTTTATCTTGCCTGATTTAAGGAAAAGAATATTATTATTACTTGGAGTCAAATCTATTAATAAAACAAAAAGATCAACTTCTTCACCTACGACAACAACATTTTTTTCAGAGAGATTTTTCCAAAGAGGTTCGAATTATCATGGCATCAGCGTCATCATCACACAAACGGAACTCAATGCCAGATTTTATAAATTTTTCTGCGATCATCTTTATTAATATAATTTTGTTAGTAGAATTGGAGAGAAAGTTTTCTTGTGGCACGGTGATTGGCATGTTTAGTTCAAATTTAATCCTTTTCGCAGAAAGGTATATATTTTATTTCTAACATGATTTAAGGTCTTCTTGGACCTTAGTTGACTTAAATCGCACAGCACTATCGAAATTTAAAAAAAAGGGATTACTGTTCCTTTCGCAGTCCTAAAAAATAAAGAAAGAAGAAAAGAAAAAGATAGTTTTTCAAAATCTCACAAGCTTAGAAATTAAATATCAAGTCGATTCCATCTATTTCAGTTATAAGATACTAAACCATTCTTTTTAAAGGTATTTTTATGTTCTTTAATTTACCAATTGATGATTTTGCTGGCGAATGCATAGTTTTTGAGATATAAGACGAAAACTGAAAAAAAAAACACCCATAAAACACCAGGTGGCGCTGCGAGCTCACCCCCTACCCCTACCACCGAGGACTTTTAGTACGTTCACCAAGAGCCCTTTTTGCGCGTGTGCCAATTTTTCTATATTATTATTTTTTCACTCTTACTTAGGGCCTTCGTTTGCTGAACTATGATAGAGGGAAAAATAGTGAACTAGCACATATTTTGGTCCTCCTTCATTCCTCGCCTCCTTCCTCCCCAACCTGCCTCCCCGTTTCAAGAAATCAAATCGCCTTAATGACCTGTACTACTTTAGGTCGAAAAAAGAAAAGAATCATATCAAATTAATCACTGAGGTGGCTCCAAAAATAGAAAAGAGGGGAAAAATAGTTGGTTTTTCAAAAATTGACCAACTTTGAAGTTCAATATCTCGGCAACTATTATAGCTATAATAAAAATAGAAAAAGCGTTTTAAAGATAACTTTATGTTCTTTAATTCATTAATTGACAATTTTTCTCGCAAGTAAATAGTTTTTGAGATAAAAGACGAAAACTGAAAAAACACCAGGTGGCGCTACGAGCTCCCCCTCACCACAGAGGACTTTTAGTATGTTCATCAGGAGACCTTTCCTGTACCTGTATGCCAATTTTTAAAACTGCATGTTTTTTTCTTTTTTTCAAACCCTCTATTGACTAGACTATGAATAAAACAGGGGAGTAAGGTATCCTGTTAAGAAATCTTTCAAACGAGAAAATCATTCAGCTGTAAAAATGTCCTTAAAATGCTGGATGTAAAGTGGAGTTCTCATACTTATCCGTTTCATTAATGCATTTCAAAATCTGAAAAAAAAAAAAAAAAAACACTCGTGATTATTTACGTTACTGAATGTTAACCTACATTCCATACTTCCATCAAATGACGAGTTTTTTTTGTTGGAAATTTTAATAAATTTCAATTGTATGGAAACATGGGTTAAAAAATTATGTTGTCGCTTTTTTTACTTAGTTTAATAAAAATTGAAGGAATTATTTGTTCTCTATACACACAGCAAGTGAGAGTGGACGTATAAAAATAAGTCCATTTATCTAAAAAAAATTATAGTTAAAGATAGTACTAACATTAATAATAATTATCTGTGGAAATTTATGAAAATATAGAGATTAATAAAACTCCGTTTCTGAGTAAATAAGGACAATCAAACTCAACCTTTGTGTAATGAATCCTTCTCTCTCTCAACCAAGATAATTCATTCATGTCTGAACGATTTCTCATCATCATTCCTTTAATCTAGCTCTGGGACAAGCTGACCTTCAATTGACTCCTCCTTTAATCTTTTCCCTTTTTTATAGCCCTCCATTGAGAGTATGTTCTCGTTGCTCTTTTTTCACCTTCTATTCCCTGTTTCCCTTTTTTATTCCACGGGATGAATAGAACCCCAATCGTTGGATTTCTAATCACAGATGCTTCCCTTACATTATGAAGTGTGGATAAGAAAATTACTCAAGAGAGAAAAAAAATTGCAATTGCATAGATTTACTTTTTTCCATTTCTCTTGGTGCTTTTATTCGGAGGAACTAATATATATTTTTTTATTCCCTGCTCCATTTGTAATGGGTTTCGGGAAGGGATTAACCAGGAGCATTACTTACCTTTTCAAGTCTTTGATCTAAACTCCCTCGTTGTAAAAATCTCTGAATATGTAAAACTTTCGGCGAAGAAACTATTTTTTTCGTTGAGCCTCTAATGTCTTATTCTTTTTTTATTGCATTTGCATACTAAACAATTTATTCATTACTGCTTTTATGAGGATTATTTTAATGAGTATTGATTATTGAGCATTTTTTAATTGCCAAAGCAAAGCCCGTGGAGATTTATCAGGTTTCTGCAATTAAAGATTGTAATTTACGATCTTAAAGAAGGAAAATTATTCATTGTTACTTTGGTAAAATAAGTTTCGTGAAAAGTTTCAATTATATCAGCTGAAAAAATAGTTTTCCTGGAGTTTTGATACAAAATTTTAATTACGCCTGAGAAACGGAAGGAAAGATATTAGCATTGGTCGTTTTAGGAAAGAGTCTTCCTTCAAAAAGTGATTTATCGCATAAACGTACTAGAGAAGTCTTCGACGAAGTTTTTTTGAAGTCTTATATAGTGTCATTACTGCAGACTCATGTACTGTAAAAAATACAGTACTATTAAAAAATCTGTTGGAAACTCGGATTCCATAAATTTTTTAAACTGCAAAAAATAAACCGTTGTTTTTACAGTATAATACTGGCAGCAGAGGTTCCAGTTAAAAACTGTAAAATTCACATTAATAAACTGTGAAACTAGTAATTTTACAGTTTATTACTGTAAATCAGTAATTTTACTGTTTATTAACACAATTTTACAATTTATTACCACAACATTAGCAGTATTATGAGCTAATATTTAGAAAAGTGCCAATTTGAGTCCCAAGTGAATTTTCACTAGTATTTCAATAACTAGTTAAAAAAATATTTTTCCCCAGAAAGAAGATAAGGTTCTGCTTTCATTTCATCAAATAACATCAGAAAATTTCTTCAGAAAGTATTTTTTTTATATTTCAAAAATCAGATCGGTAACGTGTCCCCAGTAGCAAAACTTAGCATGCAAACAGGTCATGACCACTATCCAACGCCCCCCCCCCCCCCAAAAAAACGCACTTGCACGAAAAACGATTCTATTTTTACCCCTTTGTTAATGTTTTACTTCATTTTTGTTTTAATCGGTTTCTGATTTTCTAGCCGATGCAAAATAAGCGTGTCCCTGAGTTCCGCGTCAGAGCGGTAACAATAACTTCCGATCTATATTTAGGCTCTCAAAATCATTTCCTGCACGGATACCACGTGATACTGAGTACCCGGTGAGATGTTTTATCGCATCGTAATTAAAAATTTGCATTTCTGCATCTAAAATTGCAGGTAAGATTTTTTAAAGTGAATTTATAAAATGTGTGTCATTTAAGTCATCAGATCGGTAGCAAGCGCTAAAATGCGCAGTTTTTATTATTTTAAGAGTTATTTTATATATAAGTATAGTCCTTTATCACAAGTGAAAAAACCACCTGTTTGATTTTGTTTTAGCGCGATAGACTCGGGAAAAAGAATCTCTGTGGGTTTGTCAGAGCGGTAACAGTCAGAGCGGTAACATTGAAAAACAGCGAATATGTTACCGAACTAACTCTCACGTTTCAGAATTATTAAAAAGCAAAAATCATAGGTTTTAGCCATATATATTGAATATTTTTGTTCTTAAAAAATGAAAAGCAATGAGTTTTAGTACAATTGCTTCATTTGTGGTTTGTATAACCTGACAGTAGAAGTTAGTAAAATAAGGAAAATTGACATTGCAGAAATTAAGTAAATTAATTATTATTATTTTATTTATTTATTTTTTTGGTACTTTAATTTCAAATAACTTTACTAAATAACTAGATAATAACTAGCATGATAAATTTGAATTTCTGATCAAGAAATTAAATTTCCTGCAACTAATTAAAGAAAAACAACAAGCAGAGTTGCGTGTTAAAAAAGTTGAAGTTGTGTGTTATTTCAAAACAAAACAAATATTTTATTAGCTTGGATTTGGTAATCTCATAATTTATTTTATCTAAAAACCTTATCGCTCATTTTTATTTCCAAGAAATGCTTTTTTATAATGAAATTTGATTTTTTAGCTAATATATATATTTTAATATAATTATCTTAATTCTATGTTAAAAATGCAAGGAAATGATATTATTTTAAGAGATGTTAATGAAGACTGAAAGCATAAACTCAGATATGTAGCTCAAATTAACATCAGATCTGTAATACTCCTCAGATCTGTGACGGCTTAAAAGTGAGTAATCAAAGGAGGGGGAAAATAACTTCCTTGACCTCCCCCCTTTTATTTTCTTGCATTTAGACCCAATTTAGACTTAGAATCCAATATTATTTTTTTTCTGCAAAAAAAAAAAAAAAAAAAAAAAAATCTGGAAACTCCAACTTCAAATTGGCACTTTTTACAATATTGGCTGTTATACTGTAAAAAAAAGCAATATAATACTGGCAGCAGAGATTCATATTTAAAACTGTTAAATGCGCAGTAATAATCTGTAAAATTAACATTTTTCACAGTTTATTACTATAAAGTATTATACTGTAAAAACAACAACTACTTTTCAAAAGTGTAGTAACGTTAGAGCTTCTTGTTGAGTAGCATTACTTAAGAAAAAGCTGTATCGTTTTTACACCGATGAAAAAGACTAGTGCTACTAAAATACATCTAGGAAACTGAGATTCCATAAGATTTTTTTAGTAATGATACAGCTATGGTTTAAGGAAGATTAACAGCGTTCCTAAAAAAAAAGGTGTACCGTTACTCTAAAGCTTGACGTGCGTCCAGTACATTAGCAATTTTCTAGTAGCACTGCACTGTGCAAAAAATAAGCTGTTTTTTGAAGTATAATACTGCAGCAAGGTTCCAGTTTAAAACTAAAAGCACAGTAATAAACTGTAAAACTAGATAATTATTTACAGCTTATCACTGTGAAACTAGCAATTTTCATTCTGTTCAAGTTCATTGTTGCAAATGTTCAAGTTCATTGTTGCAAAATTAGCAATATTACCATTAAATTAACTGTATTATACTGTAAATACTACAGTACAGTACTGGCAGCAGAGGTACTCGTTTAAAACTGTAAGTTAAAGAATAAAATGTTCTCGTGAATGAAAAAATTTTGTTACAAAAAAAAATCGTCTGCCAAAAAAAAAAATAATAATAAATAAAATAAAACAAATGAATAAATAAACGAAAAATAGTCTGCACAGTCAGTCATTTTTTTTCTGAGCCTGCATTTCCGCTATGTTTTGCGGAGTCGGAGTCGGAATCAGAGTCCTCACAGTACTTTACAGACATTTTTTATCAGTTAGTTTGAAGGAAATCCGACTTTAAGTTCATGATCAACATTCAACTTAGATTTCCCGTAGACGCTAATGTTAATTTTTTTTTTTCTGAACGGTTCAATATTGAACGAAAAATGGTTCAAATCAAAAAGCAAAATATGGGAATGTATGCGAAAGCCTCTCCGAGATCTTCAAACAAAAAAAAGTTTATTCCATTCGGACGGTTCACTCAAAAGTTATTAGGTGGGGAAAGGTTGCTTGGACGGTTTAAAACTGTAAAAGCACAGTAATAAACTGTAAAACTATATAATTTACAGCTTATCACTGTGAAACTAGCAATTTTAATCCTGTAAAAGTTTATTGTTGCAAAATTAGCAATATTACTATAAAATTAGTTGTATTATACTGTAAAAACTACAGTACAATATTGGCCGCAAAGGTTCCAGTTTTAAACTGTAAAATGCACAGTAATAAACTGTGATACTAGAAATTTTAGTTTATTACTGTAAAACTAGCTGCATTATACTGTAAAAACATCTATTTTTATAGTGTGCAGTCGTTTTTTATGTGATTTTTAACATTTTTTAACACTCTCTGTTCAAGCAAAACGTAATTAGTTCACAGCCTTTAAAGTGAAATGTATCGTTGATATGGATTAAATAGGGAAATACTTATAACATACAGGGTGTCCACTCCAATCGTGGACCAATAGCTAATTTCTAAACCGTTAGAGATAAGCATATCGTTTATTTAGGAAAAAATCTCCAAATTATGAAAGGAATTTTGGGTCTATTCAATGTTTTTCAAAAAATCAAATTTTAAAAGAGTTACGAAATTTAAATTTTTATACAGCCCCCCAGTCCTATCAATCATATTTAGTAAAACGTTCTCAACACTGTAACGTTTAAAACTAAAAAAAATCACTCTTCTACCACAAAAATTGACCGAGTTATGACGTTTTGAAAAATCAAGATTTTGCATTATTTCATGACGTCATCGAGAGATCTCTCATTTGACCGTATGCGAAATCCTTCAAAATCTTGATTTTTCAAAACGTCATAACTCGGTCAATTTTTGTGATAGAAGAGTGATTTTTTTTTAGTTTTAAACGTTACAGTGTCAAGAATGTTTTACTAAATATGATTGATAGGACTGGGGATCTGTATAGAAATTTAAATTTCGTAACTCTTTCAAAATTTGATTTTTTGAAAAACATTGAATAGACCCAAAATTCCTTTCATAATTTGGAGATTTTTTCCTTAATAAACTATATGCTTATCTCTAACGGTTTAGAAATTAGCTATTGGTCTACGATTGGAGTGGACACCCTGTATTATCTAACTTTACGCATGTTACACTCTTAAAAGTGTGCCGCTTATATGTAAGGCACAAGAGAATTGTGCCTTATATTACTTACATATCAGAGGCACAAAGCGTTAGGTGCCGTTGATTCATACAAAGCACAACGAGATGAACGGCACGGACAGGAAGCAAAACTTTTTAAAGGCACACTGAATCGGCCGTGCCTTTTAAATTCCCACTTCGCAAGTTTTAAGCGGCACATCGTCTATTCACGCTTTGGGTTTGAGGTTATAGCTGATCACGTGGCCCGTATGTTTATTTTCAATGCTGGAGATGGCGGAAAGTTCGTTATCGCAAAAATTCAGGATTAAATGTATTCTTTCGTCGTTTTCAAGCAATATTATTAGTTTGAGAGAAATAATTTTATGTATTGCATTGTTGTTTGATGCGGATGTAAGAATAGGGAACGAAAATCAAGTTGTAGTGTAGAAATTTGATCGTTCCATGCCTTTCCTTTGCAAGATTCATCGTTTGAAGCAACGGCAAATGAAAAGTCAGTCGGGTGCATTTTGTGCAGAATAAGCATATTATGGTTTGCTCTGAACACTTACTATCAGAAGAAGATTTTATTTATCTGTCCATCCATTATGCATTATTGATTGCCGAGGCATAAACTGCTGTTTCAAACGTCTTCCTATGGAAACATCGATAACAAAATGGGCAGCAAAAGAGTGTGTTAGTGTATTTTTAAAATCTACATACTCCTTTGCTGATCTTTTTTGTGCTGTATGTTGACATTTTGTGCTACGACAGGTATGTAAAATAGCTCGTCCAATTTATTTCTATTATGATTTATCAGCGTTATTTTAATTAAAATCTTAGTCTCATTTGCCATAATGGTTTAATATGTTAGATATTTGATACTGTTTGTTGTTCCGGCAAAAAGCTCCATTGACAAAAGAAGTAATTATTTTTTAGTTGCATGGGCTTTATTATGATAAATATTGTCTCACAAGATTCGGTTGACTTTAAATTTATTGTACTACTTTTTAAAATATAGTAGGATTTTTTAAAAAATAATAAGTTATGATTTAGCATTTTTTTTAAAGTTAAAAATTAATTTTAACTCAATTTGATAATATTTCGTAGTACTTCATCATGATAAAGTATAAATTCCAGTGCCGTATTTACGTATGGGCTTAGTGGGCTATAGCCCAGGGCGGCACGATTGGGGGGGGGGCGGCACTTTTTCTATGCAAAGTAAAGACCCTTTTTTTTTAGACAGCAGGGCTGATCGGCAGCGAGAATTACATCAGTTAATTGAATTAAATACTGTTCTTTATTTAATAACGCTGGAATGCTGGTGGAATTTTTCATACAAAAGTATTGAACCGCAGGGGAAAAAAAAGAAAAGAAGATAAGACAGGAATAAGACTAGAAAGATGAGAAAAAAAGACTGCAAGACAGAAAAAAATTGTTCGTTAAAACCGGGTCTTGCTCGTTAAAACGAATTCTGTTCCATAGACTTAACATTGATCCAACAAAATATTCTCGTTTCCCTCGTTGTTGATTTATAATAATGTAAGAGCAGATTTGTAGTAGTAAAAGTTGAAATTCCCAAAAGACGAATTTTTACCAATTGGCTGATTGTTAACAACCAACCAATTTCATGTTTAACTAGCTGTGTGGCCGGGATTTGCACGGTTTACCTTGAAAATACATTTTATGTCAAGTAAATAATTTTTTTTTTTTTTAACAACTTTGAAATTCAACACCTCAAGGGGGGGGGGCGGCCAGTTTCAAAAGCCCAGGGCGGCCTCACGTCAAATACGCATCTGATAAATTCTCACAAGATTCAGTTGAATATAAATTTGTTGAACTTGTTAAAATATAATAGGATTTTTTTCGGCAAAAATAAGTAAAAAAAGACTATTCTCGTAGAAATTGCAGATTCAAAACTAAATATTTATAAAAGAAACCTTGCCTCTGTGCATTAAAGTTTAAATTCACTAATTTTCTGTATCGCAGCATTTATTTACTAAATTTAATAAATTTTAACTTAGTCAATTTTCATGTGACCTTTATTATGGTAAAATACTTTATCACGAGATTCAGTTGACTTTAAATTTACTGAACTTGTTATCTTTTAATGAGATTTTATTACACAAAAATACAACTTTTAGTGAAATTTTTTCGTCAAACATTTTTTCTTTAGCAGGCCGAGTACTCAGTGATCAATTTAAATCATTTTTTGGATCCGTATGACATGTTCGTAGTTATAAAAAACTGTTATGATGTTTTTGAATTGTAACAGAAGTTTAAATGTGTTTAGATGTGATTTAAGGAATCTTGCAATTTTTATCGAGATTGCATGGAATGATCGGTTATTATCCTGTACGTAATAACTAAATTTGAAACTACAGCATTATAAAACATCAAGTGTTTGTTCTCCCTAAAAAGATACTATTTTGCATAAAAGGTTAAAATCACTCTATATTTTATAGCATTTCCATTTATTACATTTAATAAATGTTATACTAAAGCAACTAAAACTAAAAATAGTTTAAATACCTTGTTTTGTTCCTATTCTCAATATTGTCTTTCAAAAAGTTACCTTTTAATTAAAATTGAATAAATTCAATCATGTAAGACTACCTTTGTTTCAGGATCAAACTGACAATTTGTTATGAAGTACTTATTTTTGCTATGTCGTACAATGGCAAAAACTGAAGCTTAATAGCATTTTTTTTCTTATCTTGTCCAATTTTCAGTTCTGTTGACAAGATTAGCGAAAATAAGAGCTTATACAACAATGAAATCAGAAAATGAAATAAAGTATTATGCACAAGATTTTTATATTCTTTGGGAAACATTTTGTTTTGATATATCTAATTAATGTGTCATGACGAATTAAAACCTAAAAAAAGTTTAAAACATGCAAGCACTGGGGTAAAAAATTAAGAAGTTACTATAAACTAACATTGAAATTCTCCTTAATAAACCATTATTATTATTATAAACCTATAAGAGGCACAAATCCTTTTAAATGTAAGGCACTGAAATCAAAAATCAGAGGCACAGACGTTTTCAAATATAAGGCACTGAAATCTAAAATCAGAGGCACAAACGTCCTCAAATATAAGGCACTGAAATCTAAAATCAAAGGCACGGTATGTGCCTTTTAATTTCAGAGGCACAAACGGTGCCTTTCATTTTAAATGTGCCGCTTAATTTTCAGAGGCACAAAAATTCAAAATGTGCCTCTTATTTCAGAGGCACAGTTTTAAGAGTGTACGTCGGCTTCACTTTATTATATGTTTTAGAAACAAAATTTACTTTCTTTTAGGACGATAAATAATTTATTCCTCTTTATTGAACTCACTTAACCAAGAGCAATGTATTTTTTTTCTCTTTGTTAGTTTAATGAATCTAATTTATCAATTTGTTAAGTTTTCTAGAATTTACTCTTTTTTAATTTAACATGCTCTTTATTTAATAAAACCGTCTAACTATGGCAGTGATTCCAGTGCAGCTATTTTAATGCAGTCAATTCTTACTGTTCTTCTGAGAAAATTTTATTTTTGACTTGGTACTCGAATTATATACCATTCAGAGATTTTAACTAGCAGTGAACGTTCTACGCCACATTTTAGCGAATAGTTCTTTTTTTAAATAAATAATTTTTGTTATTCGTACATATAACGCAACGGTGCAATGAAATAGTTCAGAATTGCATTGTTTATACCTACAGTGAACATCTCACTTATACCGCCTCATTTATACGCCTTTTTCACTTATACGACGATTTTTTTACTGGTCTCAGGCATATTCCATAGCAAAATAATGATAGCATCATTCGTTCACACGTCGCTCTAAAGATAAATATTTCACTTATGCGCCGAACTTTCACTAAAATGTAAACAATTTAATTTATTTTCTTTAAAAATAAGCATTTTTCATCACTTTCCTCTTTAATCTTTCGCGTTTAATGCTCACAGAAGGCTTTTTTTTTTCCACATGAACTAGAATTCGGAGAGGGACAATTATCTATTATGCATCGTTTTAAACGGAACAGATTGTATTTAGGTATGCTACAACATTTGTTTTCTCTTAATCATTATAGTTACGTTACAGTAATTGCCAAACTAGTAATCTGTCCCTTTTCTATAGAAACATTCTTATTCATTCTCTCATTAGAACCTATGTTGAGTTTTAGTCCTTCAAATAGGCTTGTTCACTTATACGTCTCTCTCACTTATGCGCCTTTTTCTGTTGGTCCCTTGCTCCAGCGTATAAGTGAGAGTTCACAGTATTTATTAAAGTTTTACCAAGCGAAACAATATGTCCGATAAAAAAAGTATTTTGAAAACTTACGATTGATTGACTGAGTGTCATGACTTTCATCGGGAAAAAAAATATTTACCTTTGTTGTTAGCGTCTAAAAAATTTGTTCAAGGACAGTTTTCAAGAGGCTAAGGTCATAGACAAATTTAAGCTGTTTGAAAATAGAAGTATTTTGTTTTTACTATACCCTGTGTAACGACAGCTGGCGTCTGAAAGAAAAATTTATTTCCACTCTCCTCCAATGGTTGTCATAGTTACGGCGTTGTGGACTTTTTCCCCACTTAGCTTTTGCAACAGTGGTTAAATGAAAACGGTTAAAATTGTTGTGTGCTTAAATTATTATTCTATTGAAAAATCAAAGTAAAAAAAAGCATAACTTTTTCTTAGAAATGTGTGCTTTATTTATGAATGACTAGATTTCTTAGAAAACACTGAGAAATAACTGAGACATGAGGAGAGATATAAAAGCCTAATGCGATAAACATAAAAGAAATGAAATGTCTCAACGTTAGTGCATTAAAAAAGAATGGAGCTGTTTTCTTTTGTACGATTTTCATGGGGACAACACAAAATTTCTCAAATAATTTTTAGTAAATTTCTTACTAATTAATTTAATTATAGCCATATGGTATAAATATTTATAGTGAAACACAACGCATCACGACAGGAAACACATTAAATCCCCCCCCCCCAAAAAAAAGACACTCGTTAAGTTAAAAAAAGTGTCTTAGTTAATTCACCAAGTGCCGCTGAAAAAAAGTTTAAAATTAGTTTTTTAACTGTAAAAGAAAAACCTAACTATGATCGAAAAAAAAAAAAAACATTTGCATTAAAAATGATTTTAAGGGAAACTGAGTTCTTATATTTCGATTGCATTGCATACTCGGTGATATTCTGAAGATGTCGTGTACAACCCATTAAGCTACGTAAAAATCTTACCATATTGAGAGAAAAAACAGCCCACGGTTAAAAACTAATGCTTTAAAAACTGCTTTTATTTTGCAGTTAGTTATCGTCCTAAAAGCTTATCAAGTTTCTCCACGGCGCAATTTATATTCTTAGAAAACAATTTTGAAATTTATTTATTTAATATAAGAAATGTTTATAACTTTAAAACTTTTAAAGTATAAGCAAACAAAAAGAAATCTTGCATGAAATGTGACTTAGTCAAAATCGCGTACGTGATGTGCTTGTAAGCAAATAGTTTAATAAATACACACTTCAGTGGAAAAATATTAAAAGTTTTGTTAAAGTTATATCCTTTTTCATAGCATTAAATGTGATGCTATTGAGAGAGGAAAACTATTTCCTGGATTTTTTAAGTAATAAAATTTATTTAATAGAAATGATGATTTTTTTTCATGAAAGAATGGGAAAAATAAGAGTTACTGAAAATTTTGGGAAGATAAAATGCCATTAGCTTTTGTAAAATAAAGCGAGATTCTATTTATTCTGCAGACAGTTGCGTACTTTTAAAATGGAAAACACTAGGGAAAACTTCTTTTTTTTGCTGCTTTAGTACTTTTAAATTTTATTAAAACGAATTAAAGTTAACCGGTATCGGTTAATTTCATTTAATCGTGCATGATAAATGTAAAGGTAAACCATGACTTTGAACTATTAGTGAATGTTTCAAAACAACGCAGACGTAAAGACACAAAACTGCTTTTGTTTTTCAATAACAACATGTTTTTATTTCAGATTCGTAAAAAAAGAAATGTATGCATACAGTTTTAAAATTGATGTATGTGAATAAAAAAGTTAAATAATAAAGGATGCGATGGGGATCTTAAATAAAAAAAAACCATTAAATACAGTAATAAGAAATAAATAAATGCTTTTGTGCAGAAAAGTAAGAATTAAAATGTAAGGTTCATCATAAGCATACTTCCTTTGCATTGAAAAAGGGTTCTTTGTAACGTCGAAACAAATGTATGCTGCAAAAAGCTGCAAG